>CM066034.1:303470523-303669612 GCA_033557465.1 Ichthyophis bannanicus | reverse complement strand
TACGCCGATCTCATGTGCTTGCTGGATGGGGACCCATGGAGGTTGCCAGTATCAGAGAAGCTGTTGATCCAGGGTCCACTTCAAATGCCTCAAGTGGGTCGGTTCTCACGGCTTGGCCATTAAAGGGGCTAGATTGAGGAGGAAGGGGTATTCCAGAGAGGTGATTACCACTTTACTTCAGGCAAGGAAACGTTCCACATCGTTGGCGTATGTGTGCATATGGCGTCTTTTTGAGGACTGGTGTTCGTGGTGGCAATTTCGCGCGGCTACGGCGTCCGTGCCTTTGCTATTGGCTTTCCTACAGGAAGGTTTCGATAAAGGACTAGCTGCCAGTTCCTTAAAGGTTCAGTTAGCGGCTCTATCCTGTTATAGAGGTAAGGTTCAGGGAGTGGCTCTAGGATCTTAAAGCAGTCACCAGAATGCGGCCTGCACATAGAATTTCAGTTTCGCCCTGGGATCTCAATTTGGTTTTGGGGGCTCTTGTGAAAGAACACTTTAAGCCTTTAGGCCAAGCGTCAGTTAAGGATATAACTTTGAAAACTGTCGTCTTGGTGGCCATCTGTTCGGCGAGATGAATCTTGGAGTTGCAGGCGCTCTCATGTAGGGAGCCGTTTTTGTGTTTTTCTAAAGAAAAGGTTCTTCGCATGGTTCCATCTTTTTTACCAAAGGTCTCTTCCCCGTTTCATTTAAATCAGACTGTTTGTTTCTTTGCCGGTCCTAGGGTCTGCGGGGGAAAACGTTTCAGACCCGGGGGTTGCGCCGTCTGGACATCAAGAGTGCTGCAGCATTATTTGAAGGTTTCCGAATCTTTTCGCAGATCAGATCGTCTCTTCTTTGGGGGACCACGAAAAGGAGAGGTGGCGGCGAAAGTGTCCTTTGCCAGATGGATTAAGGAGGCAATTGTGTCCGCATTTATTTTACAGAGTCGCCCAGCGCCTGTGGGGGTTAAGGTTGCATTGCACTAAAGCGCAAGCAGCTTCCTGGGCGGAACACAGCTTGGTTCCGTCGGTGGAAATTTGTAGGGCGGCTACTTGGTCCTCTCTTCATACTTTCAGTAAACACTATTGCCTTGATGTTCTGGCGGCAAATGATGCCTGTTTCGTGTCGGCGGTTTTGCGCTCCGGCTGGACAGGTCCCTCCCGTTAGTACTGCTCTGTTACATCCCAGAGGTGGAGGACTAAGCTGGAAGAACACTAAGGAAATAGAAATTACACTTAACCTGGTAATTGTAGTTCCTTTAGTGATGACAGTTTAGTCCTCATTCCCGCCCAGGGATGACTTATTAGCGGAGCTCGTTCTGTGGGATTCAGTGCAAGATTACAGGTGAGTGTTTGGTGAATGTCTTTACTGTTCTATGCTCTCTTTTTCGCATCTCTGGTGTGGCAGAGGGCTGGGGAGCAAGCACGGTCACAAGGCCCCTAGGATCGAAAGGGGAGGAGTTTGGCCGAGTAGTTAACGGTTATACCTTTACAGTTTAAGTATTAAGTTATTATTAATATGTTAGCTACTTGTTTGTTGCTCTTTTGAGTCTGCTTTGTCAGTAGTTCACTGGGGCTGAATGGAGATTCCAGCATGCTATATCCAGTGATGTCACAAGTTTGACATGCCCAGTCTCCAAGCTGCAGGAGGAGGTTCACAACCCAGAGGTGGAGGACTAAACTGTCGTCACTAAAGAAACTACAATTACTAGGTTAGTGTAATTTCTATTTCCCTTTTGTGGTGGTGTTTGGTCTCCAGAACTCTTCACTCCTATATTTATTGATGAGAGCTTAACCTTGAAAATGATCCCTTTCCTTTTTTATTTTTATTGAAGAAAAATGCTCTCAACATTTAGTGAGAGCAAACGGCTCTAGTGAGCAAAGGTTGCTTTACATAATTCAGTTGGCACTTATCATAAACTAGGTTATTTTAAGATATCCCCTTTTTGATTTAGCAATAAATATACCTGGTGTACCTCTGTCCGTCTTTCATTTAAAAAGAAGTTAAGCAATAAAAACAAACAGAACTCTCTATTTAAACAGAAATAAGATCAGTTGAGCTAAGAAATGAACGCATAGGTAGCAGCACTGGTGTAAACGCTTCTTCTCCGGGAACAAGCACATATGGGTGGTGTTGGCGCCAACGGAGCCCATGCAGAAGCATCTCCCCAGCTTTCAAGGAAAGCCTTTGGGAGATGCACCACACATGCTTGGTCCACTTCTCATCCAAGAATGCTATCTTGCCTCAGTCTTTTTTTTTTTTCTGGGAAGCACTTGGACATTGTCCTTTTTTCCTCCAGAAAAGTCTGATTTTATAGCTAAATTTGGTTTGCGTACCAGTTCCTTACCACCCCGAGCCAGCTCGCCACTTTTTTCATAGAGGTCTGCCTCGACTGTTTGTGTCCTTTTTCCGCTGAAGGCCTCTGACCTCTTTTTTCCAGTGGCGTCAAGGGGCTTCAAAAAGTGTGACCGGTGTGCAGCCTCCGATGCCTTGGCTCGAAGCTTGATGACTGACTGCAAGCTCTGCTGAACAATGACCCCAAAGGCCTTAAAGAATTGCCATCAGCAGCAGGAAAACTTTTTTCATAAGTCTGACTCTGATACCCTTGTGCTCCACAAAGCCAGAGCCTCCTCGGAGTCCCGCGGCCGTGGTTCCTCAGAGTAGAGGTCCCTGCAGGTGGAGCATAAGAAGAAGAAATCCTTGATGTCTGTCTCGGAGGCCAGATCTGGGAGGAAGGGGAAATCCTACCCTAGGTCCCGCAGCCCCAGGAGTGAGTCTGAGGAGTCTGGGCAGGAGCGGCCCTCCAAGTTGCCGTGCAAGGAATTGTCTGCTCCCGCCGACTGGCCTTGGGCCTTCGAGGCCATCCTCATCGAGGATACCCTCTCAACAATATAGACTCTGGGCTCTAAGTTCTCTGTGCCTGTGTTGAAGGCTGTGGAGCCAACTGGCATGGAGTCCAGCTCATCTGGTTCATCCGCCCTGATGACGGGACCCTCAACAGCGAGAGCTTCCCCAGATGTCGAGCAGGTCCTCAAGCACCATCTGCCAAGAGAGCCCCTGGTCAAGGTCTCTTTCCAGTTCTTTGGGACACCGGTCCCCCCCCCCCCCACGAGTGCCCACAGCTCAGACCAACGATCTCCAGAGGTCATGCACTGCAAAGAATGGTCCTCGATAGAGGTGATCGTGTGGCATTGGACTTGTACTCAGACTTCGAGTCCGAATGGGAGACAGAGGATGAAGAGTCCCCGGACACAAGGAGACACCATGATGTGCCCTCGGACCAGCCTCCCCTGGCGACCTAATGTCACTCCCCACCAGAGGACGTTACGTTCCTAGATTTTAAGTGATATGGCCAAGGCTGTCATGATTGTGACAGAGGCTGAGGAGGACCCACGAACCGATGAATTGTAGATACTCCACTGTGAGGCATCCCTGAAGGGAAACCCTTATGATCCCAGTGCCATCAACTCTCAACCGCCACCGCCTCTGGATGTGGGAAACACCCCAGCGTCAGTACCAGTTGTGTCAGTAGTCTCATCGATGCCATGTACCAAGTACTCTGGAGCCCTGAGTTCCAAAAAGCCGAGCTCTGCCACAACTCAATTGTCATGGAGTCAGCCATACACCAGTTTAAGAGCCAAAAGACACTCATCGGTACCACCCGGCAGGGAGGCCCTAACCCTCTATGCCCTCGGCTGAAAGGCTTTTCAGGGTTCGATGCTAACATGCCAAATCCACTCATACCACTCTACATCAGTATGTACCTGAAGGAAATGTCGAGGGAACTAAGGGGATTCTCTGCGGGCCTCGAAGGAGAACCCCTACAGAGGTTCAAGACCCTAACCTTGGCATTAAAGGAATGTTCAGTGTTCTGTCCCGAGTAGCTATTGATGGCTTTGCATCATCGGCTAGGTTGGCTGCCACAGGCGTCGGGGCACAATACCAAGCATTGCTGCAGCCGTTCAACCTGGAACAATGGTTGCAGGACAAACTGATTAATGTGCCCTGTTTGGGAAACCCATGGCAGACAAAGCAGTGGAGATAGAGACAGGATATGTGATGAGAACCTGGCTCTTGATAAAGACCTCGATGCAACCCCAAAAGATAACCGCAGTGGAGAAAACCCTTCTTCCCAAGGAAGAAAGGGGGCTTCAGTACTACTCCGCACTTCCAAGCATTCTCGGGCCCTCAGCAGTCCTAGCAACAAAAAGGCCAGGAACATAGACCCAGAAAGTATAAAGTCCCAAAGCCCCAGGCACCGGCTTAAGCCCAGCCCTGGGGAGGCTTTTGACGGCCTGGGTGTGACCCCCCTTCCCCATCGCCCCAGGGGGTCCTTTGCTGCCAACAGGGGGGGGCACCTACCTATACCTGTTTGCCCACAGGTGGACATCCATCACCACTGATGCCTGGGTATTACAGGTGGTCAAAGGGGTTTACCTCCTCCACCTACATCAGACACCGCCCCAGTTCTTCACAGGCGAGCCCACCAGACCTCTCCTTCAACTGCCCTCTCCTTCACCAGATACTGCTCCTCACCGTGCTAGCAGGACTACTATGGGACAAAGCAGTGGAGTTGGTCCCAAAACCCCTCAGGGGCACCGGCTTCTACTCCAGGTACTTCCTTGTCCCCAAGAGGACTGGGGGCCTCGGGCACATCCTGGACCTGCGAGAACTCAACAGGTTTCTGGTCAGGGAGAAGTTCAAGATATTCTCCCTTGGGACACTGCTGCCATTCCTCCAGCAGGGACACTGGCCTTGCTCCTTAGATGTAAAGGATGCTTACACTTGCATCCTAATCCACCCCAGCCACAGAAAATACCTCCGGTTCATGGTGGGGAGACAACACTACCAATAGAGGATACTGCCCTTCGGGCTAGCCTCATCTCCAGAGGTCTTTACAAAGTGCCTCACAGTGGTCGCAGCCCACCTCTAGCTTCAAGTGGGCTTTGTCTTCCGCTACCTGGATGACTGGCTTATAAAGGGGGCCACAGCTGCTGAAGCATAATGCACCACTGGACGCACCATAAATGCCCTGCAGGTTTGTCACACACTACACCACCTCCCACCTTGCTCCCGCTCAGAGCCTAGAGTTCATAGGGGCACAGCTGGACACCTTTCAGGCAACAGCCTTCCTCCCTCAGGAGAGGTCAGCACACCTCAGGAAACTAGCTGCAGAGGTGCAACTGTGCAGGGCACTACTCGCCCGGTTTCTCTTCCGCCTACCGGGGCACATGGCTTCCACTGTCCATGTGACCCCAGATGCTTGCCTACACATGAGAACAGCCCAGTGGTACCTCCGCTCTGCGGACCCAAGCTACAGGTAGGCTCAGGGGCCGGGTGTACGTGACCTGCCAGATGGCAGACTCCCTCGGATGGTGGTAGAATCCAGGTCACCTTCAGACTGGGATGCCCTTCCAAGCACCCTCCCCCCAGAAAGTTCTCACCACGGACACCTCTCTAAAGAGCTGGGGAACGCATTGTGACAGCCTCCAGACACAAGGCTGCTGGTCCCAGAGGGAACCGAAATGCAGATCAACCTGCTGGAAATCAGGGACATATTCCTGGCCCTCAAGGCCTTCTGCTACCAGCTACAGCATCATACGGTGCTGATCCAGACTGACAATCTGGTTGCGAAGTTCTACGTGAACAAACAGGGGGCAAAGGGGTCGTACCCCCTCTGCTAGGAGACTCTAGCCCTCTGCTCTTATGCCACATGCAGCGGGATGCTCCTGAGGGCGTTCTGCCTCCTGGGCCAGGACAGTATCCTGGTGGACAAGCTGAGCAGGGTACTCCAGCTGCACAAGTGGTGCCTGGGCCTTGCAGTGGTTTCGAGGCTGTTCCAGTTCTGGGGCATCCCAGTGATGGACCTATTCGCCAGCCCAGACAACACCCAGTTGCCCCGTTTCTGCTCCTGCTGACCGCATCTGTCTCGGGTAGTGGTGGATGCATTCCTTATCCCATGACTGGAAGGCCTCCTGAATGCCTTCCCCACAACACCGCTGATAGTCAAGACCCTGTTCAAGGCTCAACGCGACAGTGCATCGCTAGTGCTGATAGCCCCTCGGTGGCCTAGATAGCCCTGGATCCCTGCTCCTCTCCTTAAAGACTGTAGCTCCGATTCCCCTAGGTCAAGACTCAGGACAACTAATGCAGGAGCAGGGCACTCTCCTATACCCCAAGCTGGGGTCCCTCTCTCTCATGACTTGGCTGCTGAAAGGCTAGAAATAGCCCCCTTCATCTTTCCATGGGACATGGAAGACATTCTCCTGACCTCTCAGTTGGTCTCCATGAGAAGGGTGTATGCCTTCAAGTGGCGATGTTTCTCACTGTGGTGCACAGAGAAACAGACAACCCATTCTCCTGCTCAGTGCACGTGGTGCTCCCAATACCTGCTCCACCTATCGCAGGCAGGACTGAAGTCCAACTCTGTCAGAGTACACCTAAGTGCCATTGCAGCACATCAACACACTGTCGAGGGGAAGCCCCTCTCAGCTCAGCCCCTTGTGCCTCGGTTCCTACGGGGCCTCATGTTGTCCAAACTCCCCGTCTGTCCTCCAGCAGCAGAATGGGACCTTAATATGGTGCTCACGCAACTCACTAAGCCTCCTTTTGAGCCTTTAGCTACCTGCCACCTGCAGTACCTTTCCTGGAAGGTCACCTTCCTGATAGCACTCACATCAGCTTGCAGAGTTAGTGAGTTCCAAGCTCTAATGGCAGAGCCTCCTTACACAAGGTTCTACAAGAACAGGGTGGTGTTCCACACACACCTTAAGTTTCTGCCAAAGGTGGTGTCCTCATTCCATCTCATTCAGAAGGTGGTGCTCCCTGCCTTCTTTCTCAGGCCTCATGCCGGCAGGGTGGAGACCTTTCTCCATACTCTGAATTGCAAGAGAGCCCTGTCCTCCTATCTGTAATGGATCCAGGGCCACCGCAAAGCCAACAGCTTTTTGTATCCTATGATCCCAGTCGTCTGGGGCTCCCAGTAACTAAGCGAACTCTGTCCATCTGGGTGGCGGACTGCATTACCCTTGCCTATGAGCAAGCGGGGATCCATGGCTACTTTTGTGGCCAATCTACATTCTGTCCCCATGACAGAAATTTCATAGGCCGTCACTTGATCTTCGGTCCATATCTTCACAGCTCACTACTGCCTGGAGATGGAGTCTCAATAGGACAGTGCCTTCGGCCAGGCCGTAATCTTTTTGCTGTGTAGGCAACTCCTGCCCTCCGACCCTTCTGTGTTCAGGCTACCAGAGTACTGGTGTTCACTGGACGCTTGGGTCTTCTGAGAGTATCTCTCTCGGGACTCTACTGCTGCTGGTCACAGCTCTCCCTTTGCAGGTTGCGGTGGCATTTTTCTTTTGGTTACAGGTTCTCAGTAGCTTGTTGCTGGGGAGTCCCATATGGGAGGACTGACTTCCTGCTTGTTCCTGGAGAAATCATAATTATTCATCTGTAACAGGTGTTCTCCTGGGACAGCAGGAATCAGTCCTCACAATTCTCCCTTCTCCCCTTGGAGTTTCTTCTTTACCATCTTATATTTTTGCCGTTTTAGCTATGTCATTAGACTGAGGCAAGATGGCACCCTTGGGCAGGGAGTGGACCACGCATACGTGGTGCATCTCCCAAAGGCTTTCCTTGAAAACTGGAGAGATGCTTCCGCGCAGGATCTGTCGGCGCCGATGACACCCATATGAAAGGACTGATTCCTGCTGTCCCCGGAGAACACCTGTTACAGGTGAGTAACTATACTTTACTGTAGAGTTGTAGGTATTCTCCTAGGTATTTGCTGTTAAGTTACCCACCATGGCCCTGACAGAGCCGGCTAATTCACATTTAAATTTAAACCAAGAGTGAGATTGGGGAAAACAGGAGAGCATCAGCTGTTTAGCTTTAAAGTATATTGCAGAGCAGAATCCAGGCTGCCAATCAGAGCCCAGCTGAACACTGAAACAACTGCCACTACTGAGGCTCAAGAGTGAGATTGGGGGAAAACAGGAGAGCATCAGCTGTTTAGCTTTGAAGTATATTGCAGAGCAGAATCCAGGCTGCCAATCAGAGCCCAGCTGAACACTGAAACAACTGCCACTACTGAGGCGCGCCCGCGCCTGAGGGCCTCGCAAGAGGGCCCTTTGGCGTGGCCCTAGGAGGGGCACGAAAGGAGGATATACTATCAGACCGGAATAACCGAAACAGATAAAGTGAGTAAAGTTACTATGTAGAACATTCCTGTACAGTGAACCTTGCTCTAGCAGAGAAATCACACATGATGTGCACATGAAGTAGCTAGATTCGTATTGCCTTCTTTTAAAAATTGGTTATGTTGTTATTACTCATCCTACTGTAGATATCCTTTTAAAGATAGCACACACAGACATTAAGTGCTAAAGATTTATTCCTTTTATCCTTAACTACTATGGCTACTCCAGCCTACATCCTGTCTTTCTTTTACCACTCAACACTACATTCTTCAAGGTAGAGATCCTTTTTACAACCCCTTATATTTGGTTACCTACTCTCATGCCAATATACCATATATTCCTCAACTCACTAAGTTCACATATAACATCATTATACAAATACACGACTTTAATCAACACCAGCAAACAAATTCAAAGATTCATCACAAGAGGTATTATACTCCAAATACAATTTCTATCGAACTAATGAACACAAGGTCAGTAAGAAACAAGATTCACACAATCAGAGACCATATCAGTGACCAACAGCCAGATATCCTATGTATCACTGAATCCTGGCTAACTCCCACTGACAGCGTCCTCCTCAACCAACTGGTCCCACCTTCATATTCTGCCTTTAACAACCCTCGCTCTCAGAGAAGAGGAGGCGGAGTTTTGATCATCGCAAAAAAATCTTTACATCTAAAAATATAGCCTCTAATCCTCTGACGAATCCAGCACTATCACAGTGGGTAACAAACACCTAGCCATCAGCCTACTATATAGAGCACCTCATGCCCCAGCTGAAGAGCTAACCTCCATTTTAGAAACCGTCTGTGCAGTCAACTCTCACCATAAACCTCTAATTTTACTAGGAGACTTCAACCTCAACTCCTCTTCCAATATAGATAAGGAAACCTTCTTGCAAGCTATGGACTCCTTACAATATACCCAATTAATAAACGCTCCCACCCACAAATACGGATCCATGCCAGATCTCATCTTTGCCCCCAACCACATCATAAATAATGGCAACTTCTCATCACCCATAATTACCCCAGTTCCATGGTCAGATCACCATAGAATTAAAATTGAATTCAAATGCACGTTTGACAAGCTCGATAAAATAAAAGCTAATACGTTCACCCCAAGAAGGTTCAAAGCCTTCAATAGAGATCAATTCTTACTAGACACAATACCTCACCTTAACTCAGCTGAACTTGATTGAACAAACAAGTAAACAATTGGTATGACACCATCAGCACTGCAGCCAAGGCTATAACAGACTCAAAAAAGATCAAAAGGAAACATCACGCACCATGGTATTCAAATAACATACGCGATGCTAAGAGAGAATTAAGGAAGTTAGAACGCCAATGGAGACGATCCAAATCTACCACCTCTCAGGATTTATATTTAATTCAGCAAAAGAGTTATAATCTCATCAACAAATCAAAAAAAGAATACCACACAAACACTATCCAGAAAGCTTATAACAAACCTAGAGAACTTTTTGAGATAGTAAAATACCTAGTTAATGAACCTTGTTCTGATAAAGACATCCTGATCAACCCTCAAGTGTTTGCGGATTATCTTCGAGAAAAAATAGGCCAGACTCCACCTTTAAAGCAATCTGAAAAAAACAATCTTATTTTACCAAGTAAATTTGGAACAAGTTTCATATTCCCTCAACTAAGCAGCTTTCAGACATCATTGCTGCACTTAACACAAGTACCGCACCCACAGATCCTTGCCCAGTACTTTGGGTCAAAGCTACTAAGTCAAACTTCATTAATTTTATACACAACCTCTTAACCAACTCCCTAAATCAAGGAATCATGCCAGAACAGCTGAAATTAGCCACAATAAGGCCTATCCTTAAGAAAACCAACCTTGAAAAAAACAATCCAGCTGCATATAGACCAATTTCCAGCTTACCACTCCTGGCAAACATTATCGAGAAGGTAGTACAACTACAGCTCCAAGACCATATTGATGAGCATGCGCCACTTGACATACATCAGCATGGCTTTCCGCCCGAACCATGGAGTTGAGACGCTGCTACTTTATTTATTTAATGATATCACTCAAACCATAGACAACTATAATAGAGGTACCTTAATGATTTTCTTAGATATTTCAGCGGCCTTTGATTCAGTGGACCATTCAATACTATTAGCCAGACTAAAGAGCATCGGTCTAACTGGCACCGTCCTAAACTGGTTTGAGTCCTACCTAATTGGTAGACAGTTCCAAGTTAAAGTCGGTCTAAACACTTCTCATCATACAGTTATCAAACAAGGCGTACCGCAGGGATCTGCACTCTCATCACTTCTTTTTAACCTCTTTATACAACCATATGTCACATATATCAACTCATCATATAGACTACACAATTTACGCAGATGATATTATGATCTACACTCCGATTGATATCAACTGCCCAAACTACAACAAGATTTCAAACTGCATTACCAGCATTTCCATTTGGCTGTCAAATAACAACCTTGCAATAAACTTGAAGAAGACTGAAGCACTTATTGTCACTAGAAACACCAACTTTAATCCCCCACCATACATCACATGCAACAGTACTGAGATTCCAATTAAGGATGAAGTAAGATACCTCGGGGTAACCCTCGATAAGAAGCTAGACCTGCGATCTCACATAAAGAAAACTGTTAAAAGCGCTTATTACCGAATGAAAATAATTAGACGCCTCAAGCCTCTTATCTCTAATGAACACTTTCGTACAGTCTGCCAGGCACTTATTACCCCCATTCTGGATTTTTGCAACCCTATCTACAATGGGCTGTCAAAACATGCTCTCAACCCTCTTCAAATGGCACAGAATACAGCAGCCAGAATAATTAACGGTTCCACTAATCATGACCACATTACCCCATCCTTAAAGATCTCCACTGGCTCCCTATAACCCTTCGCATAAAGTATAAGTTAATCATAAACATCTTCAAAATGAAGCACAACAGTTCTGCAACCAGCCTCCATGCCCTCTTATCCCGTGATACCAGCAACAGACCTAGAAGATTATCCACCTCAAACACCCTCAATACCCCAAGAAACTTCGCTAAATCACGCAAATGTACATCACAACGAGCAATTTCTTTGGCTGCCCCTTTGATTTGGAACTCTCTCCCCCTGATTACGTGCAATTGATGTTTTAAGTGACTTTCGTAAGCAATTAAAAACTTTACTTTTTATTGAGCACTATGGATCAACAAATGACTAAGATATCATCTATTGTATATTTTATAAATAATCCACTATTTTGTTAACCCTTGTTGTTTTTTCCTACATTACCATATGTTGTCATGTCTATACTGTTTGTTTCCCTTGTTTATACCTTGTATTTCTTGTGACCGCTTTGATTGAAGGAAAAGGCGGTATAAAAAACTTGTTAAATAAATAAATAAATAAAACTTGAAACTAAAAACTGTACAATTCTAAAAAAAAAAAAAAAAAAAAAAAAAAAATCTACTTGTATTTTCAGATTCTGCATCTTTAAACCAAAGTTTGTTCTTCATTTTTAGGCCAGATGTATCAACAGTACCAACAGCAGCCTGGCTATCCTACTGCACAGCAGCAGACCCAGCCCCAACCCCAGTATGGGATTCAGTACCCTGGTATGTCAGTTAATGGTTTGAAATTAAGTGTCTGCTCAAGAACAGCAAATCATGGATTTTTAGCACATTTTTTAAAGTCGCAGTTGTGGGTGCTACATATCAATTTATATAGTGCAGAAATGCTAACTTAATTTAATTTGAACACATTTATTTAGCACAACCACTGATTTAAAAAAGTATTCTGTGTGGTTTGCATAGTAACATACAAAAAATAAATCACTCTGCATTTTAGGATCTTTGTGTTGGGAGATTAAAAGATGCAACCTTAAGAAGGAATACCCCTTTGGCTGTATCACTGATTCAGAGCTGACCTTCACATCCCATGTCTCCACAGTTCTAAAATCTTTTCTTACCCTCAAAGCTTCACTTAAATACTTTACTTAAGACACACTTCACACTTCCCTTCTAACACTAATAATGTCACACTTTTACTTTTGCAATATTATTTTCAACAGTATTACTTATGCAAAATCTTAACAGACTCCAACATATTCTAAGTGCAGATAATAAGGTGACATTTTACTTACCATAAGAACATAAGATATGCCATACTGAGTCGGACCAAGGTCCATCAAGCCCAGTATCCTCTTTCCAACAGTGGCCAATCTAGATCATAAATACCTAGCAGTTCCCCAAAAGACACAGGTTCCATAATGCTTGTATTGGGTTAAGCAGTGATATCCCGAATCCCTTTTAATAATGGTTTATAGACCTTTCCTCCAGGAAGTTTTAAACCCATCTACATGAACAGCTATTACTACATCCTCCAGTAACAAATTCCAAAGTTTGATTACACGTTGAGTGAAAAAAATATTTTTTCTTATTAGTCTTACATAGCTTCATTGCTTGTAGCTTCATTGCATGTCCCCTAGTCTTTCTATATTCTGATGACGTAAACAATTGATCTGCATTTACCCGTTCCACTCCATTCATTTATAGACCTCTATCATATCTCCCCTCAGCCGTTTCTTATCTCCAGGAACAAGCAGGAATGTAGTCTTCACATATGGGTATCGTCTGCACCGACAGAACCCGCGCGGGAACGCTCCCCAGCGTCCAATAGGAAAGCTTTTGGGAGCATCCCACAGCACCCGCGTGCTGCCCTCCCGCCTTTCCCAACTGTCCCTCTCCAGTTCTTCGTTTTCCGCAGAGCCGACAGGGCGCACATCCTGTCACCGCAGAAAAAAATCCCTTCTATTCTTCTTTTTTATGGTCGCGTCTGCCTTCCCTCGACGCTACACCGGTACCGCCGGTGGTGGTTCTTTCTTTTCTTCAAAAAAACAAAACAAACAAACCTTTCTTCTGGAGTCTTTCCAGTATTTTCTCTTCATGTGCCACGTGCCATTTTCGGCACTAGACCCAACTTTTCCTTCAGAATGGAAAAACCCGCTTCGGGTTTTAAAAAGTGTTCTAAGTGTGGTGGTACCATCTCCGTCACAGACACCCATGAGTGGTGCCTCAAATGTTTAGGTCCTGACCACTCTATTTCAGAGTGTGTTGCCTGTGGGATGATGTCAAAAAGGGGCCGGCAGAACTGAGCTGCTAAACTTAGCACCCTTTTTCCCTCCGATGCAGCCTCCGTGGCATCGACGTCTTCCAGGGCTTCGTCTTCCTCCCATGGATCTTAGGTAACTAAACATAAATCTAGCCGGTCCTTAAAGGGTAGATCTCCTTCTAGACAGCAAGATGCCTCTGGCGTTGCCCTTGAGGGCCTTTCAGTGGCAAAATTGCCCCGGTGGGAGGCTTCGGCTTCCAAAGCACTAACGAGGCTCCAGGATGTTCTCGAGGCTTCAACCTTGGCAGAACTACTGGTGCCATGCTCTGGGGTACCGGCTGCTTCATCCGGTACAGATACCCAAGCATCAGCAGCGTCAATAGACCAGAGATTCTTGGCTATTGAACGCAGTCTGGCAGCTCTTCTCATGGCCTCGATGCCCCTGAAACCGCTTCAGACAATTCAACCAGTACTGGCACCGACTGCATCGACATCGGCAGGTATTCTACCGGGACCTAGTCATGCGTATCCATCCGGTATGGACAGGTCGGTACCGGACCAATCCGATGCCAACTTCGGTACCGGTACCATGCCTTGCACAATCACCCGGATCGGAGATACTTCGAATCTTCGGATGAGTCTGAAGACTCTGAAAGCTCTGCCGATACCAGAGTACTTCTTCCTAAGGATTCTTCTTCTCCTCAGCGTAGGATGTCTCCACCAGAGGATATGTCCTTTCAGGATTTCAGAAGACTCAATTACCACTCCATTCCATGGTGGTGGAGTCAGCAATGAGAAGGATAAAGAGTGCAAAAAGGCACACATCTAATCCTCCAGGACATGAATGTAGGACTCTTGACGCCTTTGGACGTCAAACCTTCCAGGCTTCCATGCTTTCTGCTAGGATCAGTTCCTATATCTTATATATGGGAATGTTCCTTAAGGAGGTCACAGGAGATTTAGAGCTTATGAGCCCTCTCCTTCCTGATAAGAGGCAAGATTATCTCGCCCTTGTCAAACATGCTCAGGATGTTTCCAAGTTTGTGAATCGTGCAGCTTTTGACTGCTTTTTGACTGCAGAACCTCTGCCATTGCCATAGGTGCACGTAGGATTGCCTGGCTCCAGGCATCTGACTTGGAAATTTGGGTGTAGGGTAAACTAGGGAATATTCCTTGCACAGGAGTGAATCTCATTGGCAGGAAAAAGCTAATGAGATAGATACTGAGAATATCACTTTGGATAGATTTGTCTTAATCTACAGCTGATCCTGCGAGGAAAAAATCCTCTAAGAAACCATTCTTCAGTAAGAAGTTTTATCCCTCCTATACCCAACAGGGGCATCGTTTAGGTCAGTCTGCCCAAAAGGGGCAGCAGCAACAACCTAGGCCAGAGGTGGTCCTGGAGAGCCACAGACCAGTCAAGTTTTCGTGATGTCCCTAAAGAATATTCATGAGATCTCTTTGTATCCACTGCCTTCCATTGTTTGGAACCAGGTCCATGAATATTCATTAGGGACATCATGAAAACCTGACTGGTCTGCGGCTCTCCAGGACCGGACTTGCCCACCCCTGACCTAGGCAAAGAAAGGCAAAAGCAGCTAAGCCTCAACCGGCTCAGCAGACTCAGCCTCCACAGGGGCTTTGACTCCTATCTAGAGAACTTTGCCTTCCTGGCCCTGAACGGCCCAGAAACCTCCACCATCCCAGGAAGGTTGTCATTTTGCCCCCAGATGGGGTCAGATAACAGCAGAAAATTGGACTCTGTCTATTGTAAGAGAGAGGTACAAGCTTCATTTCCTCAGCATACCCCTCCTACAATGGTAAGACAGTTCAATTCTCAGAGCTCTCTCAACGACCAGTTAGGTCAAGAGGTCACTGTGCTTCTTGCCCAAGGAACAATAGAAGAGGTACCCATTCCCCAACGGGGTACAGGGTTTTACTCCCCCTATTTCCTTATTCCAAAGAAAACAGGAGGACACAGACCCATTTTAGACCTCGGAGAATTGAACAAATTCCTGTTCAAAGAGAAGTTCAAAATGTTTTCTCTAGGAACTCTGCTGCCGTACCTTCAGAGTCAGGATTGGCTTTGTTCTCTAGATCTCAAGGATGCATACACTCATTTTCTCATCCATCCAACTCACCGAAAGTTCCTTCGCTTTCTGTTTCAAGGGAAGCACTACCAATACAGGGTTCTTCCTTTTGACCTGGCCTCTGCACCAAGGGTGTTCACAAAATGCATGGTTGTGGTGGCAGCATTTCTCCGCACCCTGGGAATATTCATCTTCCCTTACTTAGACTGGCTCATTCGAGCCCCTTCAGAGCCAGAGGCCAGGTTTGCTCTCTCGCACAATGCGCGTCCTTCAGTATTTGGGTCTTGTCATAAACTTCCCAAAATCCAATCTTCCTCCCACTCAGTCCCTGGAGTTTATAGGAGCTCTGCTGGATACCAGATAGACAAGGGCCTACCTTCCACAGCCCTGCTGCCTTCGCATTGTGCAGTTAGCTTCCCAAGCAGTGCTAAAACCTCACCTCACTGCTCGGGAAAAGTTAGGATTGCTAGGCCACATGGCATCCACTGTGCATGTGGTTCCTTATGCTCGCCTCCATATGAGGGCAGCCCAGTGGACTTTATCCACTCAGTGGACTCAGGCGTCAGGTTGCCTGTCAGACAAAATAGCAAACTCGGATCGCCTTATTTTGTCCCTCCAATGGTGGCAGTCGCCCCAAAACCTTTTGGTGGGGTCTCCTTTTCAGCAACCCCCACCCCAAGCCACTCTAACAGATGCCTCACAGGTGGGTTGGGGAGACCACCTGCAAGGCCTCTCTACCCATGGTACCTGGACTCCACAGGAGGCCTATCTACACCAGTCTCCTGGAACTCAGAGCAATCTTCCTTGCTCTTCGAGTATTCCACATCCAGCTCAGCTACAAGACAGTCCTAGTTCAAATGGACAATCAAGTAGCCATGTTCTGTGTGAACAAGCAGGGCGGAACAGGCTCTCTGTCATAGAAACATAAAAACATGATGACAGAAAAAGACCACAAGGCCCATCTAGTCTGTCCTTCCATAACAAAAACTACAACAGTCCAATAGAAACATGATGACAGAAATGCAACGAAGCTTTGCGACTATGGGCCCTCACCAGAGAGCATCAGATTCATCTCCTTGCGGTGTATCTTCCAGGCATTCAAAACTCTTGGGCAGACACTCAAGTCGAGTTCTGCATCCACACGAATGGTCTCTCCATGCAGACCAGGGTGCCAAAATTTTTCAGATTTGGGGAACCCCGGATATAGACTTCTTTGCAAGTCCGCTGACTGCCAAACTTCCCCGGTTCTGTTTCAGAATTCCGGCTCAGGGTTGTCAGGCCAGGGATGCTTTCCTTCTCCATTGCGGCCAGGACTTCCTGTATGCCTTTCCACCCATTCCCCTAATTCCCAAAACCCTGTTCAAGCTTCAGAGAGACAGAGATCATATGATTCTCATAGCTCCACATTGGCCACGGCAAATGTGGTACCCTCTACTCCTACATCTCTCTCAAGCTCTGCCTCTGGAGTTAGGATCTGCTCCAAATCTCCTTTCTCAGGAGGACAGGATGCTGTGGCATCCCAATCCCCAGTCTCTGCATCTCAGGGCCTGGTTGCTGAAAGCCTAGAACTTCACGGTCTTAATCTTTCTCAGCAGCTAAAGGATATCCTTTATGCTTCCAGGAAGCCTTCCACAAGATGTTCTTATGCATTTAAGTGGAAAAGGTTTACCATATGGTGCTCGCAGAAGGGTCTTAACCCTCTTGCGATACCACTGGAATTATTACTGGAGTATCTCCATTTATCAAATGCAGGGCTTAAGACCAATTCAGTGAGTTCAATTGAGTGCTATTGCAGCTTCTTTCAAGCCTCTAAATGGACAACCTATTTCCTCTCATCCTCTCATAGCGAGATTTATGAGAGGCCTTCTGCTAACTAAGCCTCCCATTAAGCCACCACCTGTGGCATGGGACTTAAATTTGGTTCTTGGTCAGCTCATGAAGCGACCTTTCGAACCCTTAGCTACTACCACCTTGAAATTTCTTTCCTGGAAGGTTATCTTTCTTATTGCAATCACATCAGCATGTCGCATCAGTGAATTGCAAGGGTTGGTGGAGGAAAGGTCCATAAACCATTATTAAGAAGGGACCCAGGATATCAATGCTTGACCCAGTACAAGCATTGTGGAACCTGTCTTTTGGGGAAACTGCTAGGTACGTATGACCGAGATTGGCCACTGTTGGAAACAGGATACTGGGCTTGATGGACCTTGGTCTGACCCAGTATGGCATATCTTATGTTCTTATGGTGGCTGATCCTCCTTATACAAGGTTCCATCATAAGATAGTGTTTAGGACTCATCCACACTTTATGCCAAAGGTGGTATCACCTTGTCATTTAAACCAAGTGGTTTACCTTCCTGTATTCTTCCCAAGGCCTCACGCCTCAAATGCAGAAAGGAATCTTCATACTTTGGACTGTAAAAGGGCTTTGGCTTTTTACTTGCAAAGGACACAGCAGCATAGAAAGTCGTCTCATCTCTTTGTTGCTTTTGATCCTAGTCATTTGGGACTTCCAGTCTCCAAAAGAACACTGTCCAGCTGGATTGCAGTGTGTTTTTTTGGCTATGAGAGTAAGAACCTTCTTCTTGAAGGCCATGTCACAGCTCACAATGTGAGAGCCATGGCAGCCTCTATGGCTCATCTTTACTCTGTGTCTATCGACGACATCTGTCGAGCAGCTACTTGGGCTTCGGTTCATACCTTCACAGCCAATTACTGCTTAGACAAGGACTCCCGCCGGGATACCTTGTTTGGTCAGGCTGTTCTTCAACACCTGTTCCATACTTACTCAACTCCTACCCACCATCCCTGGTAGGATGCCAGAGATCCATAGGGGGAAGTGGAGCCCTTTCACAGGGGCACACAACCTCTGGGGCCTTCTCCCTGGCATCTGCAGCTAGGCATTCCCCATATGTGAAGACTACATTCCTGCTTGTTCCTGGAGATAGCATAGTTACTCACCTGTAACAGGTGATCTCCGGGAACAGCAGGAATTTAGTCTTCACAACCCACCCACTTCCCCTAGGAGTTATATCTCTTTATATCTTTCTCTTTCCCTCTCTCTTAGCTTTAAACTCAACTGGAGAGGGACAGTTGGGAAAGGCGGGAGGGCAGCACGCGGGCTCCCTCCCTCCCTCCCCACACCCACCCTCCCCTGGGATAATCATAGTTTTATAGGTACTTACACATCTTAAAAGACAGGAGGTGCTTTCAGGTGAAGCTCATTACCCAAATCAGTCATACACTAAGGACCTGAGATTAATTAAGCTTCAGGTGAACAAGGTATATTAAACGTATTAGGTACAGTTTTATTGGTATAAATACCCATAGCAACCCCTAGTAACTAAGAACTTAAAGATCTAGACACAAACTTAAAACTAAGATGCAGACAGCAGTCCAGCAGCGGGATGGGGGCTTTCCAGTCTTTTGCATTGAGTGTCACATGTATGATTTTCTCCCAGTTGGTGAGAGGTCTTACGTGTGCACTAGGTGCAAGGAGCTCTTTTCTCTCAGGGAACAAGTCCGTTCTCTAGAGGCTAAAGTAGCAGACTTGGAAAGCATAAGACAGACAGAGAGGTACATAGACGAGACCTACAAGGATATAGTCCTGAAGTCCCACCTCCAGTCTGGCAGCACCCCTGTTGCCATGGAGGAGAGAGGTCACGTGACAGGAGAGCATCACCCTGGTGTGGCAGGAAGTGATCCTGTAACTAGGACCTGTCCTCCAGGTGATGTAAAACCCTCTCGCACCAAGGAAGTTTCTCCAGGGCCATGTGCCCATGAGGGAAGGGTTAGGACAGCCGTTATAGTTGGTGATTCGATCATTAGGCATGTAGATAGCTGGGTGGCTGGTGGATGTGAGGATCGCCTGGTAACATGCCTGCCTGGTGCGAAGGTAGCGGACTTCACGCGCCACCTAGATAAGGTCTTAGATAGTGCTGGGGGAGGAGTCTGCTGTCTTGGTACATGTCGGTACCAATGACATAGGAAAATGTGGTAGTGAGGTTCTGGAGGCAAAATTTAGGCTTTTAGGTAGGAAGTTTGAAATCCAGAACTTCCAGGGTAGCATTCTCCGAAATGCTTCCTGTTCCACGCGCAGGACCCAAAAGGCAGGCAGAGCTCCGGAGTCTCAATGCGTGGATGAGACAATGGTGCAGAGATGAGGGGTTTGGATTTGTTAGGAACTGGGGAAAGGAGGGGCTCTTCCGAAGGGATGGGCTTCACCTTAACCGGGATGGAACCAGGCTGCTGGCATAAACCTTTAAAAAGGAGATAGAGCAGCTTTTAAACTAGATATTAGGGGAAAGCCGACAGTCGCCCAAGAGCGGATGGTTCGGAAGAATGTATCCTTGAAGGATACTACCAAAAGCAGAGAGGTTCCACAAAAGAGTAAAGTAGCCCAAATGCCCTCAAGTATGGAGCAGACAGAGCTTAAAGATCCCAATTTACCCATGTCTAACAATAGCCAAATTAACATGAATAAAATACATTCTCTAAAATGCTTGTATGCAAATGCTAGAAGTCTAAAGAATAAGATGGGAGAGTTAGAATATATAGCACTAAATGAAAGGTTAGATATGATTGGAATATCAGAGATATGGTGGAAGGAGGACAACCAGTGGGACACTGATACCTGGGTACAAACTATATCGTAATGATAGAGCTGATCAAATTGGTGGAGGGGTTGCGCTCTGTTAGAGAGGGCATTGACTCAGAAAGGATTAATGTTTTGCAGGAAACAAAATCTGCTGTAGAATCTATATGGATTGAAATTCCATATAAAAGGGGGAAGGCGATGGCAGTGGGGGTGTACTATCGAGCACCTGGCCAGAATGACCAAATGGATGATGAAATGCTCAAAGAAATCAAGGAAGCTAACAAAAGTTAGAGCGCAGTAATAATAATGGGTGATTTCCATTACCCCGTATCGACTGGGTCAGTGTCACGTCAGGACATGCTAGGGAGATAAAGTTCCTAGATGGAATAAATGACTGCTTCTTGGAGCAGCTGGTTCATGAACCGACCAGAGGGGAAGCCATATTAGACCTAGTCCTTAGTGGAACACCAGATCTAGTGCAAGAGATAAGGGTGTTGGGGCCACTTGGCAATAGTGATCATAGCATGATCGCCTTTGATTTAATTAGTGGAGGAGGGATAGTAAGGAAATCCACAGTACTACCTTTTAACTTTCGAAAGGGAGACTATGATAAAATGAGGAAAACATTTAAGAAAAAACTAAAAGGAGCAGTTGCGAAGGTTAAAGACGTACAACAAGCTTGGATGTTGTTGAAAAATACTATCTTGGAAGCCCAGACCAGCTGTATTTCACGCTTTAAGAAAAGTGGAAGGAAGTCCAAAAAACTGCCAGCATGGTTTAAAGGTGAGGTCAGAGAGGCTGTTGCCAAAAAAGCATCTTTCAGGAAATGGAAAAAAGAGCCAAACGATGAAACCTGGAAACAGCACAAGCACTGGCAAGTCAAATGCAAGGCATTGATAAGGCAGGCAAAGAGAGAATTTGAGAAGAAGCTTGCTGCGGAAGCAAAAACGCGAAATAAAGACCTTTTCAAGTACATTCATATCAAAAAACCTGTGAGAGAGTCAGTCCATTAGATGATAAAGGGGTTAAAGGAGCACTAAGAGGCGACAAGGCGATAGCGGAGAGACTGAATGAATTCTTTGCTTCGGTCTTTACTGAGGAAGATGTAGGGATGTTACCCATGACTGTAGTGGTATTTAAAGGTGCAGAAGAATTGAAGAAAATATCAATACATCGGGAAGATGTCTTACAACTGTTAGATAAACTGAAGAGTAGCAAATCACCTGGGCCGGATGGTATACATCCAAGGGTGTTGAAAGAACTGAAATATGAGATTGCAGAACTGCTATCAGTAATCTGTGAACTATCATTAAAATCATCTCTAATACTTGAAGATTGGAGGATCGCCAATGTAACACCAATTTTTAAAAAGGGTTCCAGGGGTGATCCGGGAAACTACAGACCGGTGAGCCTGACGTCAGTACCGGGAAAAATGGTAGAAACCATCATAAAGAATAAAATTACTCAGCATGTAGATAGTCACAACCTAATGGGAGACAGCCAACATGGCTTTAGACAAGGAAGATCTTGTCTTACTAATCTGTTATGTTTTTTTGAAGGAGTGAATAAACAGGTGGACAAAGGTGAGTCGGTTGATATTGTGTATCTGGACTTTCAGAAAGCCTTTGACAAGGTCCCTCATCAGAGACTTTTGGCAAAACTAAAGAGTCATGGGATAGGAGGCAGTGTACTATTGTGGATCAGGAACTGGTTAAAAGATAGAAAGCAGAGGGTAGGGCTAAATGGCCAATTTTCCCAATGGAGAAAGGTGAATAGTGGTGTACCCCAGGGATCTGTGCTGGGTCTGCTGCTTTTTGACATATTCATAAATTCATAATTCATAAATGACCTGGAAAGTGGAATAACGAGTGAGGTTATCAAATTTGCAGATGACACAAAACTATTTAAAGTTGTTAAAACCCAAGAGGATTGTGAAAAATTGCAAGAGGATCTTGATAAATTGGAAGACTAGGCATCAAAATGGCAGATGAAATTTAATGTGGACAAGTGCAAGGTTATGCATCTAGGGAAGAACAACCCAAACTATGGTTACACGATGCAAGGTTCCACATTAGGAACCACCACCCAGGAAAAAGATTTAGGCGTCATTGTGGATACCATGTTAAAACCCTCGGTCCAGTGTGCAGCGGCGGCCAAGAGAGCAAATAGAATGCTAGGTATGATAAGGAAAGCAATGGAAAATAAAACCAAAGATGATATAATGCCTCTATCGTTCCATGGTGAGACCGCACCTTGAATATTGTGTGCAATTCTGGTCGCCGTATCTTAAAAAGGATATAGCGATTTTAGAAAAGGTACAGAGAAGAGCCACCAAAATGGTAAAGGGGATGGAAGGATACTCCTATGAAGAAAAGCTAAAAAGGTTAGGGCTCTTTAACCTGGAAAAGAGACGGCTGAGGGGAGATATGATAGAAGTCTATAAATTAATGAACGGAGTGGAACGGGTAAACGTAGATCGATTGTTTACCTTATCAGAATATAGAAAGACTAGGGAACATGCAATGAAGCTACAGGGTAAACTATTTAAGACTAATAAAAGAAAATATTTTTTTCACTCAACGTGTAATCAAACTCTGGAATTTGTTACCGGAGGATGTAGTAAAGGCTGTTAGTGTAGCTGGGTTTAAAAAAGGTTTGGACAAGTTCCTGGAGGAAAGGTCCATAAACCATTATTAAGAAGTGACCGAAGATATCAATGCTTGACCCAGTACAAGCATTGTGGAACTTGTCTCTTGGGGAAACTGCTAGGTACATTTGACCTAGATTGGCCACTGTTGGAAACAGAATACTGGGCTTGGTGGACCTTGGTCTGACCCAGTATGGCACATCTTATGTTCTTATGCTCCCAAAAACTTTCCTATTGGATGCTGGGGAGCGTTCCCGCTCGGGCTCAGTCGGTGCTGACGATACCCATATGTGAAGACTAAAATCTCCAGGAACAAGCAGGAATGTAGTCTTCACATATGGGTATCATCGGTACCGACAGAGCCAATTAGGAAGCTTTTGGGAGCATCCCACAGCGCCTGCGTGCTGCCTTCCCCAACTGCCTCTCTCCAGTTCTTCATTTTCTGCGAAGCCAGCAGGTCATTGTTCCTGTCACCGCAGAAAATGTTTCCTTATTCCTTCTTTTTTGTGGTCGCGTCTGCCTTCCTCGACGTTATACCGGTACCGCCGGTGGTTCTTGCTTTATTTAAAAAAAAATATATATATATATATATATACTATTTTTTAACAAACTTGTCTTTTCCAGGTGCATGCGCCATTTTGTGCCTTAGGCTCAAAATTTCCTCCACTATGGAAAAACCCGCTTCGGGTTTCAAAAAGTGCACCAAGTGTGGCGGTACCATTTCCGTCACTGGCACCCATGAGTGGTGTCTTAAATGTTTAGGTCCTGACCACTCCATCTCAGAGTGTATGGCTTGTGCCATGATGTCCAAGAGGGGTCGACAAAACCGTGCTGCTAAGCTCAGCGCCCTTTTTCCCTCCGATGCAGCTTCTGTGGCATCAACCTCTTCCAGGGCTTCGTCTTCCTCTCATGGATCTCAGATAACTAAATATAAGTCTGGCTGGTCCTCAAAGGGTAGATCTCCTTCCAAGCATCGAGATGCCTCTGGAGTTGCCCTTGAGGGTTCTGTACCGGCAAAATTGCCCCTGCGGGAGGCTTTGGCTTCCAAAGCATTATCGTGGCTCCAGGATGTTCTCGAGGCCTTGACCTCGGCAGAGCTACTGGTGCCATGCTCTGGGGTACCGGCTGCTTTCTCCGGTACCGATACCCAGGCATCGGCAGCATCGATGGACCAGAGGTTCCTGGCTATTGAATGCAGTCTGGCGGCTCTCCTTGCCGCATTGACACCCTCGGAACCACGTCAGACAGTTCAACCGGTACCGGCACCGGTATCAGTACTGGTACCGACAGCATAGACATCGGTGTGTGCTTTGCCGGCACCCAGTCATGCGATGCCTTCCGGTACTGATACACCGGTACCTATTTCGGTCGGTATGGGTATCGGGCTCTTCAAGAGCATCCGGACAGAAGGTACTTCGAATCCTCGGAGGACTTCGAGGATTCTGACAGCTCTGTCGGTACCGGAATACTTCTCCCGGAGGAGCCTTCCTCTCCTAAACGTAGGATGTCTCCTCCAGACGATATCTCCTTTCAGGATTTTATCAGGGAGGTGGCTCGGTCTGTCCATCACTGTGACTCCTGAAACAGAGCCCAGGGCAAAGGAGTTGGAGATTTTACAATATCCCAAAGCTCCTAAGGAAGCAGCTACCTTACCTATCCATGAGATCTTACATGATCTCATGTTGAGAATGTGGCCTCATGCATCTAATGCAGAAAGGAACCTTCATACTTTGGACTGTAAAAGAGCTTTAGCTTTTTACTTGCAAAGAACACAGCAACATAGAAAGTCCTCTCAACTCTTTGTTGCTTTTGATCCTTCTCATTTGGGACTTCCAGTCTCCAAGAGAACTCTGTCCAGCTGAATTGCTCAGTGTATTTCCTTTGCCTGTCAGAGTAAATCTTCCTCTGGAGGGCCATGTCACAGCTCAGTGTGAGAGCCATGGCAGCTTCAATGGCTCATCTGCACTGTGTCTATCAACGACATCTGTCGAGCAGCCACTTGGACCTCGGTTCATACCTTCACAGCCCATTACTGCTTGGACAAGGACTCCCGCCGGGATGCCTTGTTTGGTCCAGCTGTTCTTCAACCCCTGTTCCATACCTAATCAACTCCTACCCACCATCCCTGGTTGGATGCCAGAGATCCATGGGGGAAGTGGAGCCCTTTCACAGGGACACACAACTTCTGGGGTCTCTCCCTGGCATCTAAAGCTAGGGAGTCCCCATATGTGAAGACTACATTCCTGCTTGTTCCTGGAGATAGCATAGTTACTCACCTGTAACAGGTGATGTCCGGGAACAGCAGGAATTTAGTCTTCACAACCCACCCACCTCACCTAGGAGTTGTATCTCGCTATCTTTCTCTTTCCCTCTCTTTGTCTCAGCTTTAAATTCAACTGGAGAGAGACAGTTGGGAAAGGCGGGAAGGCAGCACGCAGGCGCTGTGGGATGCTCCCAAAAGCTTCCAAATTAGATGCTGGGGTGCATTCCCACGCAGGCTCCGTTGGTACCGACGATACCCATATGTGAAGACTAAATTCCTGCTATTCCCGGAGATCACCTGATCTCCAGGAACAAGCAGGAATGAGTCTTCGCATATGGGTATCGTCGGTACCAACGGAGCCTGTGCGGGAATGCTCCCCAGCGTCCAAAAGGAAAGCTTTTGGGAGCATCCCACAGCGCCTGCGGTCTGCCTTCCCGCCTTTCCCAACTGCCTCTCTCCAGTTCTTCTTTTCTGCGGAGCCAGCAGGTCGTGTTTCCTGTCACCGCTGAAGAATTTCTTATTTTCTTTTCTTTTTCTTTAGTCGCGTGTCTGCCTTCTCGATTCCGGACCGGTACCACCGGTCTTTTTTCTTTCTTTAAAAAAAAAACAACTTCTACTCTCTTCGATGCATTTTTTCTTCTGGGGCCTTAGGCCTACAGATATATTTTTCCTCATGGAAAAACCCGCCTCCGGGTTTAAAAAGTGCACGAAGTGCAGTAGCACTATTTCTGTCACTGACACCCATGACTGGTGTCTAAAATGTTTAGGTCCTGACCACTCCATTGCGGATTGTGAATCCTGTTCCATGATGTCTAAGAGAGGGTTACAGAATCGGGCAGCCAAGCTCAGTACCCTGTTTCCCTCCGATGCAGCTTCTGTGGCAGCGACGTCTTCCAGGTCTGCATCTTCATCCCATGGATCTCAGGTAACCAAACTTAAATCTGGCCGGTCCTCAGAGTTCATCTCCCTCTAAGTATCGAGTTGCCCCCAGGCTTACTCTTGAGGAACCCACACCGGCAAAATTACCCCGGCGGGAGGCTCCAGCTTCCAAAGCACTACCTATGGGGTCACAGGTTGACATCGATGGCTCGGCCTCGACCTATCACCTGTTACAATGTTCTGGGGTACCGGCGGTCACCACCGGTACCGACATCCAGACATTGGTGGCGTCAATGGATCAGAATATTCTGACCATGCAGCGTGCCATCACGGCATTCATACAAGCTGCGACGCCTACGGTACCGCAACAAACCCCGTTGTCGGTACCTGTACCGATTCCGGTACCGGACCCGATACCAGTACCGCTTGCATCCACATCAGCATCGACGGCAGCGGTACGCTCTCCAGTGATGCCCATCAGTACCGACCCGGTACCGATTACTCCCGATTTCGATACCTCCCGGTACACGTATCGGGCTCTGCGAGAGCATCCAGACAGTCGATACTTCGATTCCTCTGAAGACACTGATTCTTCAGAGGCCTCAATTGAAGCATTGGGGACCCTTCCTCAGGAACCCTCTTCTCCAAAAAGGAGAATGTCTCCTCATGAAGACTTGTCTTTTCAGGACTTCATTAGGGAGGTGGCCAAAGGCCTGTCCATCTCAGTGACCTCTGAAACTGAACCTAGAGCCAAAAAATTAGATATCCTACAATATCCTAAGGCTCCTATAGAGGCAGCCACCTTACCAATACATGAGATTCTTTATGATCACATGTTGGGCATATGGGAGACTCATCTTTCCACCTCCCCTCATTCCAGAAGGTTGGACACCATGTATCGTGTTCCTCCTTGTCCTGGGTTTCATAAGACTCAGCTTCCTCACCACTCCATTGTGGTAGAGTCTGCTATGAAAAAGATCAAGAGTACAAAAAGGCACTCCTCTGCTCCTCCAGGAAGAGAATGCAGAACCTTAGATGCCTTTGGCAGGAAAATCTTCCAGGCCAGTATGCTTGTAGCCAGAATCAACTCCTATAGTCTCTATATGGGGATGTTTCTAAAAAGTTACAGATCATCTGCAAACCTTATCTCCTTTTATGTCAGAAGATAAGAGAAGAATATATCACCTGGCTTAAACATGCACAGGATGTATCCATGTTTTCCAACCGTGCAGCCTTTGACTCTTTTGAAGGGGCCAGTAGAGCCTCGGCTGTTGCCATAGGTGCACGCAGAGTTGCTTGGTTGCAAGCCTCTGATTTGGAATCCTGGGTACAGGATGGTCCAGGTAACCTTCCCTGTACAGGCAAAAACATGTTTGGCAAAGATTGGCAAGCAAAGGCCAACCAGATGGATGCTGAAAATTCTGCTTTAGATAGACTTTCAAAGTCTACTACTGCTCCTTTTAAAAAGAGGTTGTTCAAAAAGGGATCTTTCCCAAAGAAAGGGAAATTTTCTTCTTATGGTCAGGCCTCTTCTCAAGGTCGTTTTGCTACAAAGACAGCAACAACCAAAACAGGCCAAAACCCAGGCTGCGAGGACTGCTACGGCCTAACAGCCTCAGCCTCCTCAGGGCCTTTGACTTTCCACTAGAGAACTTAGCCTTTCTGGCTCTAGAACATTCAGAGCCTCTCACCATCCCAGGAAGGTTAGCTCACTTTGCTCCCAGATGGGAACAAATCACAGCAGAGCAGTGGACCCTCTCCATCATAAGGGAAGGGTACAAACTTCATTTCTTAAACCTTCCTCCTCACACCATGGTGAAACAGTTCAATTCTCCAACATCTCTCCTCATCCTTCTAGGTCAAGAGATTGCTACCCTTCTTGCCCAGGGGGCAATAGAAGAAGTACCCCTTCTTCAACAGGGCTCAGGGTTCTACTCCCCCTATTTTCTCATTCCAAAGAAAACAGGGGGCTACAGACCCATATTAGATCTCAGAGAATTGAACAAGTTTCTGTGCAAGGAGAAATTCAAGATGACTTCTCTCGGAACTCTCCTTCCATACCTCCAGAGTCAGGACTGGCTTTGTTCTCTAGATCTCAAGGATGCATACACCCATGTTCTCATCCATCCAACACACAGAAGATTCCTTCGGTTCCTTTACCAAGGAAAGCACTACCAATACAAAGTGCTTCCTTTCGGTCTGGCCTCTGCTCCAAGAGTGTTCACAAAATGCATGGCAGTAGTAGCTGCATTCCTGCGCACTCTAGGAATATTCGTATTCCCATATCTGGACGACTGGCTCATCCGAGCTCCATCCCAGTCAGAGGCCCAGACTTCCCTGGCCTGCACAAGGCGTGTTCTTCAGTATCTGGGACTGGTAATCAACATTCCAAAATCCCATCTCACCCCTACTCAGTCTCTAGTGTTCATAGGGGCCTTACTGGATACCACAACTGCAAGGGCCTATCTTCCCCAGGCCCATTGCCTACGCTTGGTGCAGTTAGCCTCCCAGATTCAGTTAAAATCCCATTTAACTGCTCGAGAGATGTTGCAACTCTTGGGCCACATGGCATCCACGGTGCATGTGGTTCCCTATGCTCGCCTTCACATAAGAGCAGCTCGGTGGACCCTATCCACCCAATGGACCCAGGCAGGCATCACGTTGCCTGTCAGACAAAATAGCAACCTCCAGTCGCCTATTTTGGTCCCTCCACTGGTGGAAGTCCACTCAGAATCTGTTGCTGGGGTCCCCCTTTCAACAGGTGTTACCCCAAGCAACCCTTACAACAGATGCCTCTCCAAAGGGTTGGGGGGCTCATCTACAAGATCTCATCTACAAGATCTCTCGACCCAGGGCACCTGGTCTCCACAGGAGACATCTCTTCATATCAACCTCTTAGAGCTCAGAGCAATCTTTTTGGCTCTCAGTCTTCCACACCCTGCTCAGCTACAAGACAGTCCTCATCCACACGGACAACCAGGTAGCCATGTTCTATGTGAACAAGCAGGGAGGGACTGGCTCTCTGTCGCTTTGCAACGAAGCTCAGAGATTGTGGGCCTTCGCCAGAGAGCATCAAATCCATCTCATGGCAGTGTATCTTCCAGGGGTTCAAAACTCTTGGGCAGACAGACTCAGTCGAGTTCTGCTTCCGCACGAATGGTCTCTCCATGGGGACCAGATAGCCAGGATTTTTCGGATTTGGGGTACCCCAGACATAGACCTGTTTGCAAGTCCGTGGAATGCCAAACTTCCCCGGTTCTGTTCCAGGATTCTATGTCAGGGAGTTCAGGCCAGGGATGCCTTCCTCCTTCATTGGGGGCAAGACTTCCTCTATGCCTTTCCACCTATTCCCCTCATCCCGAAGACTCTGTTCAAGCTTCAGAGAGACAAGGGGTCTATGATCCTCATAGCACCACTTTGGCCACGCCAAGTGTGGTACCCTCTTCTTCTGCATCTCTCTCAAGCTCCCTCCCTAGACCTGGGGTCTGCTCCAGATCTCCTCTCCCAGGAGGAGGGAACCTTGTGGCACCCAAATCCTCAGTCTCTTCATCTCAGGGCCTGGTAGCTGAAGGCCTAGACCTTCAAGATTGACACCTTTCTCAGCAAGTGAAGGATATCCTTCATGCTTCCAGAAAGCCTTCCACCAGACGTTCATATGCTTTTAAATGGAAAAGGTTTTCCATTTGGTGTGCAGAGAAGGGTCTCAACCCTCTTGCAATACCTTTGAATTCTTTACTAGACTATTTGCTGCATTTATCCCATGCAGGCCTTAAAACAAATTCAGAGTCCATTTGAGTGCTATTGCAGCATCCCTTAAGCCTCTCAATGGACAACCTATTTCCTCTCATCCTCTTATAGCAAGATTCATGAGAGGCCTTCTTTTGACTAAACCTCCCATTAGACCACCTCCAGTGGCATGGGACTTGAATCTGGTTCTTGGCCAGCTTATGAAGCCACCCTTTGAACCCTTAGCCACTACCTCCTTGAAATTCCTTTCCTAGAAGGTTATTTTTCTCATTGCAGTCACCTCAGCTCGCCGTATCAGTGAGTTGCAAGCTTTAGTGGCTAATCCTCCTTATACAAGGTTCCATCATGACAAGGTAGTCCTCAGAACTAATCCACACTTTATGCCTAAAGTGGTCTTACCTTTTCATCTGAACCAGGAGGTGTATTTACCTGTCTTTTTTCCAGGACCTCATGCATCAAGTGCAGAGAGGAATCTTCATACCCTGGATTGTAAAAGAGCACTTGCTTTCTACTTACAAAGGACACAGCAACATAGAAAGTCCTTTCAACTTTTTGTTGCTTTTGATCCTTCTCATTTAGGACTTCCAGTCTCTAAGAGAACTCTGTCCAATTGGATTGCTCAGTGTATTTCCTTCGCCTACCAGAGTAAGAACCTTTCTCTGGAGGGCCATGTCACAGCTCACAATGTGAGGGCCATGGCAACCTCTATGGCTCATCTAAACTCTGTGTCCATCGACCAAATCTGTCGAGCGGCTACCTGGGCATCGGTTCATACCTTCACAGCCCATTACTGCTTGGACAAGGACTCCCGCCAAGATGCCTTGTTTGGTCAGGCTGTTCTCAAACACCTGTTCCATACCTAATCATCTCCTACCCTCCATCCCTGACTGGATGCCTGAGATTCATGGGTGGAGGTGGAGCCCTTCCCAGGGACTCACAATCTGGGTGATCTCCCAGGCATCTCTAGCTGGGGAGTCCCCATATGTGAAGACTCCTTCCTGCTTGTTCCTGGAGATAGCACAGTTACTTACCTGTAACAGGTGATCTCTGGGAACAGCAGGAATAAGTCTTCACAACCCCACCCACCTCCCCTAGGAGTTGTATCTCTCTGTCTTTCCTTTCCTCTCTCTCTCTGTCTCAGCTTTAAAACTCGAACTGGAGAGAGGCAGTTGGGAAAGGCGGGAAGGCAGCGCGCAGGCGCTGTGGGATGCTCCCAAAAGCTTTCCTTTTGGACGCTGGGGAGCGTTCCCGCGCAGGCTCCGTCGGTACCGACGATACCCATATGTGAAGACTTATTCCTGCTGTTCCCAGAGATCACCTGTTACAGGTAAGTAACTGTGCTTTACAGGTGAGTAACTATGCTTTCCAGGTTGAAGAGCCCTAACCTTTTTAGTCTCTTCATAGGAGTATCCTTCCATCCCCTTTACTATTTTGGTGGCTCTTCTCTGTACCTTTTCTTCTAATGCTATATCCTTTTTAAGATACAGCGACCAGAATTGCACACACTTTTCAAAGTGCGGTCACACCATGGAACGATACAGAGGCATTATAATATCCTTTGTTTTATTTTCCATTCCTTTCCTTATGATACCTAGCATTCTATTTGCTCGCTTGTCCACCCCAGATAATGTCCTTTCCTGCTAGACCAGCCCAGACAAGTGGGTTGTTTTCCCCTACTAGCAGATGTGGAGTCGGAGAAAATATTTCAGAGGCTTCTTATGACATCTTTTTGCCATAATAACTCGTACAGCTAAGGGTATGTCTGTATTCATACCCAAGCACATGGTCAAAGATCCCTGACCATACACAACCTCAGTGAGTATAACAAAAGTTTAACAGAACAAAGACCTAGAATTATGTATAGGATCATCTTCAGAGAGAAGTCCTATCAAGAAAGTATGAACCCTCAGGACTAACCACAGAGAAATACAGCTTTCTCCAGGAACAAGCAATAAGTCAGTCCCCATCTATGGATGACATTGATGCCGATTGAGCCCTGCGCGGAGCATCTCCCCAGCTTTCGAAGAAAACCTTTGGGAGATGCCACCACACATGCCGGGTCCCCTTCCCACCCAAGGGTGCCATTTTGCTCAGTCCAGTCTCCCTTTTTCCATGGAGCCCTGCAGACATTCGTCTTGTCCTCCTGGAAAAAAGTTGATTTTTCTTGTACCTTTTGTACCTAGAAACAGAGAAAAATGATGACAGAAAGACCACATGGCCCATCTAGTCTGTCCTTTCAAAGAAACAACTACAACAGTCCCATAGAAACACTGAAAAAATGATGACAGAAAAAGACCACATGGCCTGTCTACTCCAGCTTGCACTGGTTCCTTTCCTGCCTCCAAGCCCTGCTGCCCCAGCATCAGGTCTCGGGACCTTTTTTCCTTAGGTTCTTTTCCATCGGTGCTTTCATGCCTTTTTCTAACCGCTGGCCGTACCAAGGTTTTTAGACCTTGCTGGAGTCCTGTTTGCCCCAATGGCCACTGGCTTTAAAAAATGTGATTGGTGTCCCAAAATCATGTCGCTCACTGACACTCATGATTGTTGCCTCTGGTCTTTGGGCGCAGACTATGACCTGGAGGAATGCTCCTTGTGTAAGAAAATGTCCGCTAAGGCCATAGAGATCCATCGGCTTAAGCAGGATGACATCTTCCACAAGGCAGACTCAACCCCAGTTTCTCCAGTAGCCTCACACCTAAAGGCCCCGCACAAATCCTCAGACTCGCGTAAAGTCCCAGCGGCCCCTCTACTGGCTCGTTAACACTCCGAGCAGGGGTCACCTGAGCGTGCGCATAAGAAGAGGAGGAAGATCTCAAGCGCTTCATCCGGGGATGCAAACAATCATTTGTAATCCCATGCCCTGTTCTTTAGTCCCCTCAGAGCTCCCAAGGAACCGGAGCAGGAATCCCCTCGGAAGGTGTCCAGGGCTGAGATTGTGATCTCTGGCGCTGGATCGTGGTTTCCCAAGGCCCGTCCCATCGAGAACCCTCTTTTTTGATCCCTGACCCGGTCACCCCGGTGTCGGTGTCCATGGCTGCGACCCCCGAGTAGGAATCACGCATGTTAGCCTGAGAATGCAGCGTTTGTGTTCCTTGCATCACAGCAGATGCCAACTCCTGGCCCCGCAGGGACCTCGACATCGAGGACTTCCTGGGCCACCACTGCGATCACTGAGAGCCAGACACCTCAGGTGGGAGCGTGATCTTTGCAGGTGAGTGCCTCCTGGCTCTAGCCATGCCCCCACCTCCAAGCATCCAAGACCGGAGTTACCGGCTCTCCTGCAGCCAGAGGATCTCGAGTCCTCCTTGGACTACTTCAATTGGGAGTCCGATGTCAAGACATCCCTGGAGACTCTGGCCCACCGGGACCTCCCCTTGGACCCATCTCCCCCAGTTGCCAGGTGCTGTTCCCCACCTGAGGATACCTCTTTCCTTGTTTGTCCAGGATATGGCATAGGCTCTCTCCCCCTCACGACTGAGTCGGAGGAAGACCTGCATATGGAGGAATTGGACATCCTCCAGTATGAGGCACTGCCAAGAGACCCTGATGGTCCTTGTGCCTTCCATCCTCACCCGGCTTCTCCTCTGGATGTGGTAGACCCCAGCCTTGGATCCCATTGTGAGCAGACGACTTGACATGATGTATCGGGTCCAGCGAGGGCTGGGGTTCCGCAAAGCGCAGCTCCCACATACCTCCCGTGGTGGTTGTCAGCCATGCACCAGCAAAAAAGTCAGAAGATGCACTCCTCAGTGCTGCTGGGCAGGGAGTCCCACACACTCTATGCCCTAGGGTGCAAATGCTTCCAGGGCTCAATGCTGGCTTGCCACATTCAAACTTACCAACTCTACATTGGCATGTTCCTGTGGGACCTGGCCAAGAAGCTCGGCAGCTACGCCGCTGGCCTCTATGGAGACCATCTCCGATGTTTCCAGGCTCTAACAAAGTCTGTCGCAGAGTGCTCCAAATACCTCTCCTGAGCTGCTTACAACGGCTTCGAATACAGTGCCAGAGTGGCTGCCACCGGCATTGGCGCTCAACGCCAGACCTGGCTACAATCATATCTCAAGCAGTGAGTGCTGGAAAAACTCCTGGATGACCCATGCCTCGGCAAACAGCTCTTCAGCAAGCCAATGGAGGATGATGAGGCCGAGATCGAGACAGATTATGTTACTCGGACCTGTCTCTCGACAAAGATGTCCACTCTTCCCAGAAGAGCCAACTTTATCAGCAGGGGTCCCCAGGGCAAAGGCACAGGCCAGGGACAGCACAAACCCCAAGGGTCAGAAGAACCAGACACTGACCCCAGTCCAGCCTGGGTCGGGGTTTTGACGCCATCTGCATAGCCCCTCTTCCTCTGGAGGACCAGCAACCTACAGGGGGATGCCTGGTTCACTTTTCCCACCGGTGGGCCCATATTACCACAGACTCCTGAGCTCTCCAGGTCGTCCGGGAGGGCTACCTCCTGCACCTCAAATGGACTCTTCTGTCCTTTTTTCCTGGGGAACCCCCTCGGTCACTCCTAAACTGGGCCTTGCTACTGCAAATACTTGCAGGCCTCCTCAAGGATGGGGTGGTGGAGCCTGTACCTTTCCCCTCAAGAGAGAAGAGTCTCTACTCCAGATACTTCCTGATCCCAAAAAGGAATAGGGGTCTGAGGCCCATCCTGGACCTGAGGAACCTCAAGTTCCTGGTGCGCGAGAAGTTCAAGATGTTCTCCTTTGGAACACTGCTGCCCTACCTTCAGCAGGGAAATTGGCTTTGTTCCTTGGATTTAAAGGATGCTTACACCCACATCCTTATCCATCCCAGTCACAGAAAGTATCTGAGGTTCGTGATTGGAGGCAATCGCTATCAGTACATGGTTCTTCCCTTCGGCCTCACCTCCATCCAAAAGATCTTCACCAAGTGTCTGGAACTGATGGCGGCCTTTCTCCGCCTCCAAAAGACCTGCGTTTTCCCCCTACATCGATGATTGGCTGGTAAAAGGGGACACGGCCTCTGAGTCTGGCCAGGCCACCTGCGATACCATTCAAGTCTTTTATAGCACCTGGGTTTCGTGATAAACCATCCGAAATTCCAGCTCACCCCGACTTGAGCGCTGGAGTTCACCGTGGCCTGCCTCGACACCATCCAGACTAAGACTTTCCTCTCCCTTGACAGGGTGGATCAGCTCGTGGCCCTCACGGCCAAGGTACAGCAGCACCGTGCAATGTCTGCCCGGATGTTGCTTTGCCTCCTGGGCCACATGGTCTCCATGGTCGTTGTCTTCCCTGTTGTAAGATTTTGAACTTCATTGTGAACCACTTTGATTTTAGAAAAAGCGGAATATAAGTCCTGTTAAATAAATAAATAAAAATGTGGTTCCTGATGCCCCCCTCCACATGAAGGCGGCTCAGTGGTGCCTCCATTCCCAGTGGTCTCGAGCCACTGGCCGACTTTGACAGTGTCATGGTATCTTGACTGCTGAATGAGTCCCTTACCTGGTGGTAGGACACTTAGCAACTGCGAGTGGGCATGGCTTTTCAGTCCCTGAACCCCTTAGAGGGTCCTCATGACTGATGCCTCCCTGACGGGCTTGGGCGCCCATTGCAGAGAGCTCCATACTCAGGGAGCCTGGTCCTCAGAGGAGAGCCAGCAGCAGATCAACCTGCTCAAGCTCAGGGCTGCTCTCAGGGCCTTCCAGCACCACCTGCAACACCAGTCGGTGCTCATCCAGATGGACAACCCAGGTGACTATGTTTTTCATGAGCAAGCAGGGCGGCACGGGCTCCTTCCACCTCTGCCAGGAGGCTGTGGCCTTTTGTTCCTTTGCAATCCACCAAAGGAGCCTCCTCAAGGCAATCTACCTACCGGGGCCATAAAGTCTTGGTGGACAGGCTGAGCAGGTTTCTCTAACTGCACGAGTGGCTCCTTGACCCAGAGACAACACTCAGGCTTTTCCGGCTGTGGGGTTGTCCCAGCTTGGACCTCTTTGCCATCCTGACCAATGCTCAGCTGTCCTGTTTCTGCATCCCCCAACCCTATCCCCCCCGCCCCCCCCACCCCGGGTGATGGCAGACACCTTCCTCATCTTGTGGTCAAGAGGCCTGCTGTATGCCTTCCCTCCTATGCCCTTGATAGCCCAGACCCTCCTCAAGGTCCAACAGTGTCTATCCGTGGACCAGACAGCCATGGTTCCCATTGCTGCTTCATCTCTCGAGGGAATCCCTTGTCCTTCTCGGGAGCTCCCCAGGACTTTTGGCACAGGAAGAGGGCTCGATCCTCCACACATGGGATCTCTGTCCCTCACGGCCTAGCGGATAAACGGGTATCTCCAGGAACAAGCAGGAATAAGTCCTCACATATGGGTACGTCGGTACCGACGGAGCCCGTGCGGGAAAGCTCCCCAGCTTCTTAGAATAGAAGCTTTTGGGACCTCCCACTGCACATGCGCACTGCCTTCCCGCCTTCCTGAACAGCTCTCCTCAGTTTCTCTTTTTCCGCGGAGCCAGCAGGTCGTGTTCCTGTCACCGCTGAAGAAATTGTTATTTTATTTGTTTCTTTAGACCGCGTACCTGCCTTCCCCATACCGATACCGGTATCGCCGGTCTTTTCTTTCTTTCTTTAAAAAATTATAATTCTTTTTTCTTATTTTTTAGCTTTTTGGTCACTTCAGAGAGGCCTCTCGGCCTACTCAATTTTCTCCTCATGGAGAAGCCAGCCCCTGGATTTAAGAAGTGTACCAAATGTAATGCTGTTATTTCAGTCACAGACACCCATGACTGGTGTCTGAAATGTTTGGGGCCTGACCATTCCATACCGGACTGCCCATCTTGCTCCCACATGTCTAAACGTGGGCTGCAGAACCGGGCCAACAAATTCCATGTGCTGTTTGCTTCAGAGAATACAGCATCACAGTCATCCAGGTCTTCTTCTCCGGATGGATCTCAGGTAACCAAACCTTCTGTGGGCAAGTCCTCAAAGAGCAAATCTCCTTCAAAGCATCGAGAGGCTCTTAGCTTAGAACTTGAGGACCCTGCCCCAGCCAAACAACCCCGGCGGGAAGTCCAACTTCCAAAAACGCCAATTCAGGGGTCTCAGGTTGATATCGATGCTACGGCCTCGACAGATCACCTGTTAGCCTGCTCTGGGGTACCGGGTCACTCCGGTACCGACATCCAGGCAGCTATGGCGTCCATGGGCGATACTGTACAGTCCATGCAGCAGGCCGTCATGGCTTTCATTAAAGCTGCAACGCCATCGGTTCCGCTTTCAGCGGTTCCGGGCCCGATACCGGTATCGTCCGCCATGCCGGTATCGAGGCCGTCCACCTCTAAACGCAAGTCGGTACCGTATGGGCTTTCGCTCCATACCGGTTCCATACCCGATACGCCCGATATCGATACCGATCGGTACGCGTATCGTGCGTTAGAGGAAAGCACCGATTCCTCTGAGGATTTTCACTCCTCTGATGATTCTGCTGAGTTTTCACTCAACTTACCTGAGGAGCCCTCTTCTCCTAAAAGGAGAATGTCCCCTCCAGAGGATTTGTCCTTCCAGGACTTTGTTTTAGATATGGCTACAGCCCTTTCTATTACCACATCCTCTGAAAAGGAACCCAGATCCAAAAAACTGGATATTTTGGGATACTCAAAGGCCCCTAAGGAGGCAGTTACCCTGCCTATCCATGAAATCCTTCAAGAACAACTGATGGATTTCTGGGAAAATCCTTTGACTTTGTCTCCTTATTCCCGTAGGTTGGACACCATGTATAGGGTCCCTCCTTCTCCTGGTTTCCAAAAGACTCAATTGCCCCACCACTCTATTGTGGTGAAGTCTGCAATGAAGAAGATTAGGAGTACCAAAAGGCACTCTTCCACCCCTCCAGGACGGGAATGTAAGACTTTGGACTCTTTTGGTAGGACAATTTTCCAGGCTAGTATGGCCAGGATAAATACCTACAGTCTCTATATGCGCATGTTCCTGGAGGAACTTGCCAAAAAGGTGCGGCATTTTGCCCCCTTTATCCCTGAGGATAAAAAGCAGGGTTTCCTTTCCCTAGTGAAACAACTCTTAGAGGTTTCTAAGTTCTCTAATAGGGCAGCATATGATTCCTTTGAGGGAGCCAGTAGGGCTTCGGGCATTGCTATTGCAGCCCGACGTCTTGCTTGGCTCCAGGCCTCTGATCTGGAACCTTGGGTTCTAGATGGCTTACGTAATCTGCCCTGTACAGGTGAGAACTTATTTGGGGAAGAGTGGCAAATCAAAGCCACCCAGATGGATGCTGAAAATGCCACCTTGGAAAGACTTTCAAAGTCCACTTCCTACTAAGAAAAAGTCTTTTAAAAGGCCTTACTATAAGAAGGCCAGAGTTGCTTCAAATACTGGCCAGCAGTCTTCTCAACCTCGCTATACTGCTAAGCGTCAGCAATCCAAACAAGCACGAGCTAAGCCTGCAGCAGCTACTGTAGCTCAGCAGGCTCCAACCCCTCAGGGGTTTGACATGATCCTAGGGAACTTGCCACTTCTGGTTCTAACACAACCAGAACCTCTCACCATACCCGGAAGGTTGGTTCACTTTGCTCCCAGATGGGAACAAATCACAACGAACAATGGACCCTCTCTATCAGTCGAGAGGGTTACAAACTTCATTTCTCCCGCCGTCCTCCCCATCATATGGTGAGACCATTCAATTCTCCCCCATCTCTCCTAACCCTGTTGGGTCAAGAGGTTTCCTCTCTTCTTGCCCAAGGGGCCATAGAAGAGGTTCCTCTTCCTCAACAAGGGTCCGGTTTCTACCCCTTATTTTCTCATTCCAAAGAAGACAGGGGGATTCAGACCAATCCTAGATCTGAGAGAATTGAACAAATTTCTCTTCAAGGAGAAATTCAAAATTCTGTCTCTCGGCATTCTCCTTCCTTACCTCCAGGGTCAGGACTGGCTTTGTTCTCTAGACCTACAGGATGCGTATACACATATACTCATCCATCCATCCCACAGAAAGTATCTTCGCTTTCTGTTTCAGGGAAAACATTTCCAATACAGAGTACTCCCCTTCGGTCTAGCCTCTGCTCCAAGAGTATTCACAAAATGCATGGCAGTCGTAGCCGCATTTCTAAGAGGCATGGGAATCTTTGTCTTCCCATATCTGGACGACTGGCTCATCCGAGCTCCACTCAGTCACAGGCCCAGATTTCCCTGGACCACACAAGGAGCCTTTTGCAGTATCTGGGACTGGTAGTAAACCTTCCCAAGTCCCAACTCATCCCTACTCAATCTCTAGAATTCATAGGGGCCCAGTTGGACACCATCACTGCAAGGGCCTACCTTCCACAGGTTCGAGGCCAGCGCCTCCTGAGTTTGGCCTCCCAAGCTCAGTCCAGCACTCACTTGACAGCCAGGGAAATGCTACGCCTACTGGGTCATATGGCCTCCACAGTGCATGTGGTGCCCTATGCTCGTCTTCATATGAGAGCAGCTCAATGGACCCTGGCCACTCAGTGGACTCAGGCGTCAGGAGCGCTCTCAGACCAAATACAAACCTCCGATCGTCTGTTTTGGTCCCTCCACTGGTGGACTTCCACCAAGAATCTGTTGTTGGTGGATCCATTTCAACCATTGCTACCCCAAGCAACCCTCACAACAGATGCCTCCCAAACTGGGTGGGGAGCCCATCTGCAAACTCTCTCCACTCAGGGCACTTGGTGTCTACAGGAGACCTACCTTCATATCAATCTTCTGGAACTGCGAGCAATTTACCTTGCCCTCAAGGTCTTCCACTCCCTCCTAGCCAACCTCACTGTCCTAGTTCAGACGGACAATCAGGTGGCCATGTTTTACATAAACAAACAAGGAGGGACGGGCTCTCTGTCGCTTTGCAACGAAGCTCTAAGACTATGGGCCTTCGCCAGAGAGCATCAGATTCACCTGCTAGCAGTGTATCTCCCAGGAGTTCAAAACTCTCGGGCAGACAGGCTCAGTCGAGTTCTGCTGCCACACGAATGGTCCCTACATTTGGACCAAATAAACCGAATCTTTCAGGAATGGGGGACCCGGACATAGACCTCTTTGCAAGTCCGTGGAATGCCCAAACTTCCCCGGTTCTGTTCCAGAACTCCGTGTCAGGGAGCTCAGGCTACGGACGCCTTTCTCCTGAATTGGAATCAGGCATTCCTATATGCCTTTCCACCCATTCCTTTGATTCCCAAGACTCTGTTCAAACTCCAGAGGGATCATGGAACTATGATCCTCATAGCTCCACGCTGGCCACGCCAAGTGTGTTCCCTCTACTTCTACAGCTCTCCCAGGGATCCTACTTGGATCTGGGAGCTGCGCCAGACCTCCTGTCTCAGGAGGAGGGGACTTTGTGGCACCCAAACCCCAAATCCCTTCACCTCAGTGCTTGGTTACTGAAGGCTTAAGCCTTCAAGACTTTCATCTTTCCGTGAAAGATATCCTTTCTGCCTCTAGGAAACCCTCTACCAGGCGTTCCTATGCTTTCTAATGGAAACGTTTTTCCATTTGGTGTGCTCTGCAGGGTCTTGACCCTCTGGCACTTCCTTTGAATTCTCTTCTTGATTATCTCCTGCATCTATCCAATGCAGGCCTCAAGACGAATTCGGTAAGAGTCCATTTAAGCGCTATTGCAGCATCCTTGAAACATATAAATGGACAACCTATCTCCTCTCATCCTCTTGTTGCAAGATTCATGAGAGGCTGACTCTCACTAAACCTCCCATCAGACCACCCCCGGTCGCATGGGATTTGAATCTAGTGCTCGGTCAACTTATGAAGCACCTTTTGAGCCAATGTTTTCCACCTCCTTGAAATTTCTTTCCTGGAAGGTCATCTTCCTCATTGCAGTCACTTCGGCTCGCCGCATCAGTGAGCTGCAGGCTTTAGTGGCTAATCCACCTTACACAAGATTTCATCATGATAAGGTGGTCCTTAGGACGAATCCCCACTTTATGCCTAAAGTGGTCTCGCCTTTTCATCTTAATCAAGAGGTATATCTACCTGTCTTTTTTCCAGCTCCTCATGCATCCAATGCAGAGAGGAACCTTCATACTCTGGATTGTAAAAGAGCTCTCGCTTTTTACCTTAATAGGACTCAGCCACATCGAAAGTCTTCTCAACTTTTTGTGGCCTTTGATCCTTCCCATTTGGGACTTCCAGTCTCCAAGCGTACACTTTCCAATTGGATTGCTCAGTGTATTTCTTTTGCTTACCAGAGCAAAAACATTTCTCTGGAAGGCCATGTCACTGCTCACAATGTGAGGGCCATGGCAACTTCTATGGCTCATCTGCACTCTGTTTCCATAGATCAGATCTGTCGAGCCGCTACCTGGGCCTCGGTTCATACCTTCACAGCCCATTACTGTTTGGACAAGGACTCCCGCCGGATGCCTTGTTTGGCCAGGCTGTCCTCAAGCACCTGTCCATTCCTAAACAACTCCTGCCCACCTTCCCAGAATGGATGCCTGAGATCCATACGAAGATGGCGAACCCTTTACAGGGGATCCCATGCATCTAAGCTAGGGAGTCCCATATGTGAGGACTTATTCCTGCTTGTTCCTGGAGATAGCACAGTTACTTACCTGTAACAGGTGATCTCTGGGAACAGCAGGAATTAGTCCTCACAACCCACCCACCTCCCTAGGAGTTGTATCTTTTATCTATCTATCTTCCTGTCCTCTCTGTTGACTCAGCTATAAACTCGAAACTGAGGAGAGCTGTTCAGGAAGGCGGGAAGGCAGTGCGCATGTGCAGTGGGAGGTCCCAAAAGCTTCTATTCTAAGAACCTGGGGAGCTTTCCCGCACGGGCTCCGTCGGTACCGACGTACCCATATGTGAGGACTAATTCCTGCTGTTCCCAGAGATCACCTGTTACAGGTAAGTAACTGTGCTTTCCTTAGCTTCCCTTAACCTCTCTGAGGAGGTGGAAAAAAATCCTTCTAGCCTCTCATAAGGACTCCACGAGATGGGCTTATGCCTTCAAGTGGCACTGGTTCTCTGGTGCACAGAGCACCGTTTGGACCCATTTTCTTGCCTGGTCCTTTAATATCTCCTCCACCTCTCACGGTCTGGATTTAAGTCCAGCTCCGTCCGGGTGCATTTGAGTACCCTCTCCACCAGCCACCATCCTCTGGAGGGCAAGCCTCTGTCAATGCAACCCCTCATTACCAGGTTCTTGAGGGGGCTTATTGCTCTCCAAACCCCCTATCCGGCCACTCCCGGCGTAGTGGGATCTCAATGTTCTGGTTCACCTTACTAAGCCGCCCTTCGAGCTTTTGGCCACTTGTTCCTTACGCCACTTGTCCTCGAAAGTGGCCTTCTTGGTAGCACTCACCTCTACCCGCAGGGTCAGTGAGCTTCAGGCCTTAGTGGCCGAGCCACCCTACACCAGATTCTACAAGAACAGGGTTGTGCTCACTCACTAAAGTTTCTCCCAAAGGTGGTCTCAGATTTCCACCAGAATCAGGAGGGTAGTGCTGCCTACCTTCTTTCCATGGCCCTACTCTATACCCTGGACTGCAAGCGAGCCCTTTCCTACCTGCAGCGGACCCAGAGCCCCTGTAAAGCCTTGCAGCTTTTCATCTCCTTTGACCCCAGCCGTCTGGGACTGCCTGTCACCAAGTGGATCATATCCATCTGCATAGCCTTGGCTCACAGTCGAGCCGGTATCCCTCTGAAGCATTGAGTCATGGCACACAATGTCCAGGCAGTGGCGACCTTGGTCACCAGTTTTCGTTTGGTGCCGGGCCGCCACGTGGTCCTCTGTCCACACTTTCGCAGCCCACTATTGCCTGCAGAGGAAGTTCTGACAGGACAGTGCCTTTGGCCAGGCTGTACTCCGCAACCTTTTCGGGGTTAAGGCAACTCCTGCCCTCCAACCCTTCTTGTTCAGGCTACTGGAACCATGGTTCTCCTTGGACACTGGGGTCCCTTGAGTCTACCATCAGGATTCACCTGTGGCTGCCCACGGTCGGGCCGTGCCCCGATCTTATGCTGGTCCTTGGTAACCTGGAGCTAGGGAGCCCAATATGTGAGGACTGACTTCCTGCTTGTTTCAGGAGAAAGCGTAGTTACTCACCTGTAACAGGTGTTCTCCAGGGACAGCAGGAATCAGTCCTCACAACCCTCCCTCCTCCCCTTGGAATTGCTGTTCATTTTGGCCATCATCTTGGTTGGGCTCTAGCTATGGCATCTGACTGAGCAAGATGGCACCCTTGGGCCGGGATGGGGACCACGCATGTGTAATGGCATCTCCCAGAGGCTTTCTTTGGTAGATGCTCCACACAGGACTCTGTTGGCATTGACATCATCCATATGTGAAGACTGATTCCTGCTGTCCCTGGAGAACACCTTTTACAGATGAATGAGTACGCTTTCTCAGCCGGCTTCTTCTCAGGATGTGGGAAACCCTAGTATCGGTGCCGATTGTCAGCCGATGGCTGGATACAATATACTGGATTCAGCGAGAGCCAAGCTGCCGTAAAGCAATTCCCCCCACACCTCCATCGTGGTTGAATTGGCCATGCGCTGGCAGAAGAGCCTGAAGATGCACTCATCAGTGCCCCTGGGCAGAAATGCTACCAAGGCTCGATGTCGGCATGTGTATACAAATGTACCAACTTTACATCAGCATGTTCCTCTGAAACCTGGCCAAGGAACTTGGAGGCTTCGCAGCTGGCCTGGGTGGAGATCACCTCTGGGGCTTCCAGACTCTCAAAATCTGTCAGTGTGTTCCAAGTATCTGTCCTGAGTCACTTAAGACTGTTTGGAATCCAGCGCAAGGGTTGCTGCCACGGGCATCGGCGCTTGATGCCAGGCCTAGCACCAATCATCAGACCTTAAGCAATGGGAACAAGAGAAGCTCCTCTGTGTCCTTTGCCTTGGGGAGCAACTCTGTGCCAAAATGATTGGGGACAAGGAAGCTGAAATAGACAGTCACCCAGACTCGGCTCTTGAGGAAGACCTCCACCCTCCCGAGGAAGAAGTCCCTTTTTCCTCAGGAAGGGCCATCCCTATTGGGGTTACCCTCCATACCCAGCCACCCAGACCCACTCAGCATGGTCACCAGGGCAAGAGAACGGCTAGGGCCCACGCAAATCCAAGGATCCCAAGCACCAGCCCAACCTGGTTCGGGGTTTTGATGCCCCCAGCATAGCCTCTCTTCCACTGGAGGATCAGCTCCCTACAAGGGGGGTGCCTGCTCCATTTTGCCCACAGGTGGGCCTCCATCACCACAGACTCATGGGCACTTCAGGTGGTCAGGGAGGGTTACCTCCTCCACCTGGACCAGGTACCTCCACCCTTCTTCCTTGGGAAGCTCCCTCTGTCTCCCCTGCACCAGGCTCTGCTAATGCAAGAACTCGCAGGCCTTCTCAGGGACAGGGCCATAGAGCCCATACCAGCCCAGCAAATTAGGTCATAAGAAGCTTCTGGAATATTTTCTTTGTCTCCACACCTGCTGGTAGGAGGACACAAGCCACTTACCTGGATAGGTCTAACAGGATGCTACGCAAACCTATTCACAATGCATCCAAATAGGATAGTTACCCTGCTGTTTAAAAAACAAAACAAAACAAAAAAATCCCATTGGCTTCCAATTGCCTATGGAATAGAATTTAAGGTACTTAAATCTTGTTAGCAAGTTCTGTATTCTGGGGTTCCATCATACCTGTCTGCACATTTGATTCCATGTTCCCTCAGCTGGATGCTCCATTTTCAGAAAGCACTTTTACTGGTTACCCCACCAATTGACAGGTCCATTTGGAACCAGCCCATTCCTCCGCATTTTAATTACAAACTGCTCAGCTCCTCCTACTCTACCTTAGAGAGGAAACATCTCTCAAAACATTTGAGACCTTAAGGCATATTACTTCCAGGTAGCATATAACCTCCCTGATCAAATGAGATAAAGCATGACGTACCTGCCTTCCTCCTTTTTTGTTTTTATTTAGATATTGAAGTCTATTTTTTTTATACTGACTTACATTATCCTCCCTCATTTTTGTTAGTTTAACTTTTGTTTTACTTTATAAACTGCCTTTATATTTGGATAAGACAGTATATCAAATATGATAAGATATAAACGATCATTGAGGGATCCACACAAAAAAATGCTACAAAATATATAATATATAATACTACTGATTGTCTCCTACAGACCACTTAATCAGGTCACCACATCAAAATATTTCAGTTGCTTATTTAGGCCCAAGTATTCTTTTCCATGCAGATTCATTCATACAGATACACTTGAAAAACAAAAATGGAGCTCGTTCAATGGTGATTCATCTCTAAGGATGATTCCACCATTATCACTTGACTCATCATTGCTCCAAACAGTTTTTTGAAAAAAAAAAATTAAATGAATAATTTTTCTATATAAAGTCCAGTGCTCATTTCCTATAAATATCCAGTCTTGAAAAATAATTCACTTATCTGAAGCTCTGGGCTAATATCCGTAAGTAGTTATCATGACTTTATAGCAGTCACTCCATAGTAAATGGTATGTTCCAGATGTGATGTTGTATTCCATTCCAGCTTCAGCCCCTGCAGATGGCACAAAACACTGCAGCCCGCATAATAACAGGATCATCAAGACAAGATCACATCACCCCCATTCTCAACCACCTCCACTGGCTCCCAATCAGCTCCCGGATCAGATATAAGACAATACTAAACATCATTAAAATCAAACACAAAACATCAGCAATCGGCCTACAACCACTCATAAGACCCGACACAAGCACCCGACCAAGGAGGAGAGGCACCTCCAGACGCCATCAATACGCCCAAAGCATTCACCAAAGTACAAGACACCTCAAGAAGAGCACTCTCCCTGGCCGCACCCGCTCTCTGGAACTCCCGGACGACCTACAATCAACGATGGACATCAAAGACTTCAGGAAACAGCTCAAAACTATGCTCTTCATCGAGCACTATAGAGACATCACTTAGACTGCCCAATAGCTCCTCGGGCTCCATAACAACCCCCCCTCCATCCCTGTATATAACTTCCTGTACATAGCACACTCTGTATATAGCTCACCTCTAAATCAATGCTACCACACACTCATATACTCCCCCATGTTAACACTGCATGAATACACACCCTGACATTTTCGTTGGTTGTTGTGAAAACCGCTTTGATTTCAGGAAAAAGCGGTATATAAATCCTCTTAAATAAAATAAATAAACCGCACTGATGCAGAATAGCGCGGTATATAAGAAAATATAAATAAATAAAATAAATAAATAAATAGTGTTGCCCTTAGCTGGCTTCATCAGGGAACTCTCTCATAACACAGCAAAGCTCCCAGCATAACTCTTCTGTGCTTAGTGTTCTTGGAAGGAGGGTTATGCTGGGAGCCTTGTGTTCTGGGAGAGTTCCCTGATGAAGCCAGCTATGGGTGACGCTATCAGCTGAAGTTGGAATTGAATAGAACATCATATCTGAAACGACATACCATTTATTATGGAGTGATTGCCCCAAGTCATGAAAACTTATGGATATCTGCTCTGAGTCTTCAGATAAGTGAATTCTTCAAAACTGGGTATTTACGGGAAAAGGGCACTGGATTTCATATAGGAAATTCATTAAATTTGTTCAAACAATCGGAGCAATGATGACAATGATTGTGGTGGCATCATCCTTGGGGATGGATCACCATTGAATGAGCTCCATTTTTGTTTTTCAAATGTATTTGTATGAATGACTCTCCATTGGAAAGAATAATATTTGGATCTAAATAAGTAATTGAAGTTTCCTTTTCGTCCCTCCAGTCTAGTCCCGAACCTTTGAGTTTTGCTGCTCCTCCAGCAGCTTGGAGACTGAGAAACGTCATTCTTGTGATGTCACCGGTGCATAAGCTCTGGAACCGCCTTCTCTCACCAGTGATCTCAGTCTCCAAGCAGCTGGAGGACTGGTGAGCCTGTTCAGGCTCACTAGAGGAGCAATTAAGGAGAGTAGTGTAGTATAGTTAATCTGTTTGATTTGGTTTCCTTTAAAAAAAAACAAAAAAAAAAGGGGGGGGGTTAGGGTTAGTGTTTTTTGTCTGTAGTGGAGCCAGAGTGACCACGGTGCTGAGGCCTTCTCTCTCCCCCCCCCCTTCTTACAGCATCCCTTCCAGAAAACCTTCCATTACCTTGATGAGCAGTGCCAAGAGGAAGGTCAGCCTCGGGTCCAAGCACCTTCTGCATGAGTGGGGCGTGCATGAGTGCAGCCCACAGTAGGTGTGCCTGCAAACGCTAGAGGGCGGGAGCCAGTGCAGGGCTGCAGTCTTCCTTCTGCTGGATCTTCCGCACAGCTTTCAGCTCCCGTGACGGTGGCTCCCGCTCGGCGGTTGAGCCAGGGAACAGAAGACGAGGAGCCCTCCTTCCCAGCTCGGGGATAAGCGGGGTACTTTTCTTCGGTGGTAGAGCGGGGTGTTGACGAGCCTTCCCATTGTTAACGCCGGCGTGCTGAGACGCGGCTGGTGGCGCGGCAGGCCCAGCCGCGTGTCAGAAGTGCAAGAAGCAGGTTCGGGCGGTTTTGTTGATCGGTTTTTCAACAGTAGTAAACCGGCTGGGAAGCTTTGCGGTGGTTTCTTCAGTTTTTGCCTTGGCAGATGGTTGGGAGCCCCGCATATGTTTTGGAATTTTAAAAAAAAAAAACGCGAACGGCTGTGTAAGCGATTCAGTGCAAGTTCTCTTTGGTGGCAGAGCTCTGTGGCTGGCAGGCCATCGGGACATCTTCCAGGCAGTGCAGAGGGGGATGCCTGCAAAGCCTCGTTGCTTGCTCTGTGGGGCAAAGAGGAGCACTGTGTCGGAGGCTGGAGTGTGTAGCGACTGCACTCCCGAAGCAGCAGATATGGATCAGCTCTCTGAGGTGAGGGAGGCTGACCTTAAGGGAGCTCCGGGAGCGGTCCCGGACCCCGCTGCTACCATACTACCATCTTTGGAGCCGACGCCGGGCACTTCTGCAGCCTCAGATCTTCCTTGTTTACAAACGGCCTTGCCAGAAGGCCTAGCGGCCATTTTTTCACCAGGGTTTGTTGCCCTCATACAACAAGCCTTTGCAACGCCTAAGGGACGGTCAGCCCCTGGGGTACCAGACCCAGACCTGGGATTGAAGAGGCCAGGAACTCCTTTGGTTATGGCGGTCACAGGGGTACCAGTGAAGAGGTTCCGGCATGAGAGGGACCGTTCAGAGCACTCGGTGCTTTCGGAAGGGTTTGGTTCGGAAGATCCGGATCCTGACCTGGATTTGGACAAAGAGCTGGAAGAAGGCGAGATTGCGGAGCAGGAAGATCAAGCCAGGGTGGTGCGTGTGTTTCGGAGAGAGGCGTTACCTGCACTCATCTCGGAGGCACTGAAGGCTCTGAATATGCCGTCAGGAGGTCCGACAGAAGAGGCTACTCTGGCAGATCCTTTGTTGCAAGCATTCCGGAAGACACAGAGCTTTCCCGGTACATAGGATATTTAGGGAAATGATTCAAGAAGAATGGGATTTGCCCGAATCGGCCCTGAAGGGGGCTTGAGTCATGGCTAGTCTCTATCCCTCAATAGACCAGGATAGGGAATTGTTTAAGTCTCCCAGAGTGGACGCTGCAGTCTCGGCGGTTACCAAAAAGACTACCATTCCCGTAGAGGGCAGTGCTGTCCTGAAGGACGTCCAGGATTGCAGACTGGAATCTTTGTTGAAATAGGTTTTTGAGGTGAATGCGCTCTCGTAGCAAGCGTCTATTTGTGGAGCATCTTTATCTTTATTCAATGAATTTGATATACCGCCTTTACAAAAGTATTAAGGCAGTGTACAATATAAACAAGTTGGCTGCGAAAAAAAGAAAATGGAGAATGGAGCATGGATAGTGAGGGCCTGTCTTCGCTGGGTGCAGCACCTCCAAGGAGAACAAGCGGAAGGAGCAACGGCAGAGGCGTCCAGGTTGGAGTCCGGTGCAGCCTATCTGGCGGATATTCATTATGACCTTATTAGAGGTCTCTCAAAGAGTACGGCTTCAGTGGTGGCGGCGAGGAGGCACCTTTGGCTGCGGAATTGGGCTGCAGATGGGTCGTCCAAGGCGAGGTTAAGTAAACTTCCCTTTCGGGGTAAGCTTCTCTTTGGAGAGGAGTTAGACAAGTTGGTTATGGACTTGGGAAAATTCAAAGGTGGTAGGCTGCCGGAAGACAAGCAGAAACAGGGACGTGCGACCCCGTTACCTAAGAGCCAACAGTGGGAATTTAGATGCTTCCGGTCCCCTAGGTTTGGGCAAAATCAGAGGGGCCTTTTTCCCTATAGAGGTCAGGGGTTTCAAAGGTTTCAAGGAGCAGGCAGGGAGTTTGCATCTGCCTCACCCTCTACCTTGAACCTTAAGACTGCAATGATGCCAGGGGGACCCAGGTGGAACGGGTTCCTGTAGGGGGTCGGTTACGGGAGTTTTATCCGGCCTGGGTCCAAGTCACTTCAGATCAGTGGGTGTTGGAGGTGATCAGAGAGGGCTATGCCTTGGAGTTAGAGGCCGGTGTCCGATTCTTTCATCAGGTCTCCGTGCAAGGCACCTATCAAGCACGGGGCTTTGCGGGAAACGGTACGGCGGCTGTTGTTTCTCCAAGCCATTGTACCGGTTCCTCCTGATCAGTACGGCATTGGTCGATACTCAATATATTTTGTGGTTCCAAAAAAGGACGGAACGTTTCGGCCAATTTTAGATCTCAAGAGTGAATCGGTGTCTCCGGGTGTCTCACGTTCGGATGGAGACTCTCCGATTGGTCATTGTAGCAGTAAGGGAGAATTTCTTACGTCCTTGGACATGACAGAAGCATATCTGCACATTCCAATATGGCAGGAGCATCAAAGGTTTCTCAGATTCATGGTGCTGATGGGACATTTCCAGTTCCAGGCGCTTCCATTTTGGTCTAGCTACAGCGCCACAAGCGTTCACCAAGGTCATGGTAGTGGTTGCAGCGGCGTTGCGGATGGAAGGAGTGTTGGTTCACCCTTATCTAGACGATTGGTTGATAAGAGCGAAGTCCAGGATGGAAAGCGAGTCGGCTACGGCCAAGGTGGTGGCATTCCTGCAAAGCCTCGGCTGGGTGATCAACTTCTCCAAAAGCATGTTACGCCCTTCTCAGCTGCTGGACTATCGGGCGCTCGCTTCGATACGGAGCTCGGGAGAGTCTTTCTTCCTCAACAGCGAGTGTTAGGACTGCGGCGGTTGATTCGCAAGTTTCTCAGGATGCCGGCTCCCACGGCATGGACTTATCTGCAGGTGCTTGGGACCATGGCGGTGACTCTCGAGTTAGTTCCGTGGGCAAGAGCCCACATGAGACCACTACAAAGGGCGTTGGTGAGGAGGTGGTCGCACCAGACGGATCAGCTATCACAATGGCTACCCTGCCCTCCGGGGACACGCACAGCTCTGCAGTGGTGGTTATGTCCAGGAAATCTCAAAAAGGGAATGCCCTTGGAGGTCCCGGAGTAGATATCGCTTATGACAGATGCCAGTCTGGTGGGCTGGGGAGCTCATTGCCAGAGACTGTTCTTGCAGGGGCTGTGGACCGTAAAGGAAAGCAGTTGGGCCATCAACAGGTTGGAGTTGAGAGCGGTGACACGGGCGCTTCAGGGATTTCAATCTTATCTCCATGGAAAGGCCATTCGCTTATTCTCCGACAATGCGACTGCAGTGGCATACATCAATCGCCAAGGGGGGGTACAAGCAGTGTGGCCCTCGAGGCAGAGGCCGGGGGCTCTGCTCGAGTGGGCCGAGGAGAATCTGTTGGCCCTGTCGGCGGCGCATGTAGCGGGAGTAGACAACGTAGAAGCCGATTTCTTGAGTCGGGTGAGAGTGAATCCGGGGGAGTGGGTGCTTCACCCAGAGGTGTTCGCACTGATGGTACAGCGCTGGGGTTCTCCAGTGATGGATCTCATGGCGTCCTTTCAGTTGGCACAGGTCGAACGTTTCTTCAGTAGAAGAATGTCGGAAGGCCTGGATGCTCTGATTCAGGCATGGCCGGAAGATCAACTCCTATATGTGTTTCCCCCTTGGGTGTTGATAGGTCCAGTGTTGCAACGCATAGAGCGGCACAAAGGTCAGGTGGTTTTGATCGTGCTGGATTGGCCAAGGAGGCCTTGGTACGCTGTTATGATGAGACTGCTAGTGGACAGACTGTGGCGGCTTCCTCTTCGGAGGGATCTTTTCTCAGGGTCCTCTGTTCATGCCCCAAGTGGATCGATTCTTGCTTACGGCTTGGCTATTGAAAGGGCGAGGCTGAGAGCGAAGGGATATTCGGCAGTAGTTATTTCCACTCTGCTGAGGGCCCGTCGTAGGTCGACCTCGTTAGCATATATACAAGTATGGCGAGTGTTTGAATCGTGGTGTGGGGACAGACAGTTGATTGCGTTAAAAATGTCACTTCCGCAGCTTCTGTCCTTGCAAGATGGGTTTCAGAAAGGCTTAGCAGTTTCTTCTTTGAGAGTGCAGGTGGCGGCGCTGTCCTGTTATAGGGGGAAAATTCGAGGCGTGTCGCTCGGCGTTCATCCAAATGTTAAGCGATTTTTACACTCAGTTGCCTTGTTGAGACCTCTGCGTAGGCAAGTCATACCATTGTGGGATCTGCCTTTGGTTCTGGAGTTGTTGGTACGAGAGCCCTTTGAAACTCTGTCGGTCATCTTTAAAAGATCTTGCCCTGAATGTTGTGTTTTTGGTAGCTATTTTTTCCGTGCGAAGGATTTCGGAGTTGCAAGCACTTTCCTGTAAGAAGCCCTTCCTTTTGTTTTTGGACACGAAGGTGATTCTGAGGCCGGTGCCGTCCTTTTTGCTTAAGGTTGTGTCGGTATTTCATGTGAATCAGACGGTTTCCTTACCGGTATTTGGAGAAGGCGTGACAAGCCCTTCAGGAAAGTTGAGGTGTTTGGATGTTCGTCGGGCGTTAGAGGTATCTTCGCAGGACAGCCTGCTTCCGTAAGTCAGATAGGCTGTTTGTTCTGCTTAACAGATCAAAGAAAGGCCAGGCAGCATCTAAAGCTTCCATTGCCCGATGGGTAAAGGAAGCTATTGCGTCTGCGTATATTCTGAAGGGTAAGCCGGTGCCAGAGGGGCTACGAGCTCATTCTACTAGGGCACAGGTGGGCGGAGTGCAGTTTAGTACCGCCGGTCGAGATTTGCAAGGCAGCAACTTGGTCTTCTCTGCATTTCTTTGTCAAGCATTACCATCTGGACATTCAGGCGGAAAGGAATACCTGTTTTGGGTCAGCGGTGCTTCAGGCTGGTCTACAGGGTCCCGCCCATTAGATGGTTGACTGCTCTGTTACATCCCCAAAGGTTCGGGACTAGACTGGAGGGACGATAAGGAAGGTGAAATTAGACTTACCTGCTAATTGTTGTTCCTTGAGGAACCCCAGTCTAGTCCCGCATCCCGCCCGGGGAGATTCTGTAGGTTAGAGCCTGAAGCAGAGCGGTATGGCAGGTAAGCAAAGTGCGTGAATGCGTGGTGGCCTGATAGTTGTGACATGGTGCAAGGTTTTGGAAGTGTTGAGGGGTCATCGGCTCCATAGCAGGGGACGGGGGCTGAGGCACTTCTCTTCTCTAATGCTTCATCGGTATGTACATAGTTTGAGGTGTGCAGCACAGTTCAGTTCATACAAGTTTATTGGTACAGTTTGCTGCTTAATTGTTGCTCTGGTGAGTCTGCTTTGTCAATAGGTTACTGGTGAGAGAAGGCGGTTCTGGAGCTTATGTACCGGTGACATCACAAGAATGACGTTTCTCAGTCTCCAAGCTGCTGGAGGAGGAGCAAAACTCAAAGGTTCGGGACTAGACTGGAGTTCCTCAAGGAACAACAATTAGCAGGTAAGTCTGATTTCACCATTTTGATGATGAGACCTGATTAGAAAGTCTGTTGGCTACAATTTGAGGATAGAGTGGAACAAGGGTAGAGCGGAGCCATATTTTAACACTTCCAAGTAGAATCAGCGCCATTTCTTACTGCTTTTGAAATATCTTATGCAAGAATGAATGAAAAAAAACCCAGATGTTTTGGGCTTGTTTTCCCCTAAAATTGCGGTAACTTGCAGATCCCTCAGTTTTACTTGTGTTCCGCATAAGGAAAGGACACTTTAAAAAAAACAAACAAAAAAAAAACTGTCCATAGAAATGTTTCCTTGAATGTTTCCTGTGCTTCTCATTTCCTGTATTCTCTAAGAAATGCTGGTGATATGCTAAGCAGTCCTTTTCATGTAACATCCCTAGATGTTTTTTAGCACCTGTATAGTGCTGTTCTATATGTGGGTTTACTGCCCCTTGTGCTCCTTTACCCACATTTTTTCAAGATCCTTCCCAATATATATCTGTAGGTGGTAGAGTATGGTGTTGTGACAGGAATATAAATATATATTTTTATTTATTAAAGTGTTCTTTAAAAAACAAAACAAATTGGGTAGATTCATTAGAACAGTGCTGCTCAACCATTGTGCCATGGGAAAGTTCTTGGTGTGCCTTGATAGTGACAGCCAGGCTAGGCCTGGGCTCATGATGCTCTTGTACAATCTCCATTGAACAATGCCTTGCTTACTGTTGCACCCTTACTCCTCCCAGGTAGCATTTAGGCCACAGAAAGGGAAGGGGTAATCCTGGAGCAGTTAAAGCAAAGAACAGTCTCTCCCTCGTTCCTGTAATTTACAGATAGAAAGGGGGAGGTGTGTGACTATAACGGACATTGCAGAGCAAAGAAGAGCACACTTACTTTGCTGTTGAAACTCTTTTCTGTCTTAGAGTTGAAATGAAGGCCATGGGGGCAAGGGGGGAGAGAACAGTAGGAAAGGGGTTAAAGCAGAGAGCAGTGGAGCTCTTAGTGCCAGCCCATCTTCTCCTTTGTCCCAGGAGCTATCTGTTGCCATCAGGGATAGAAAGGAGAGGAGCTTGAGCAGAAATGACCCTTGACCACAGTGGTGTCTCTCCTATGAGCGATCTGTGGGTAGGGAGAGTATGTAAATGCTGGGAAGGTGTGGAGTTGAGAATCATGCAAAATTTGGTTTGGTGTGCTGAAAGGACTCAAATATGCCACAGGAAAAAAAAAGTTGTGAAGCAGTGCATTAAGGTAAAAAGAGTAGTTACTCACCTGTAACAGGTGTTCTCCAAGAGCAGCAGGAATCAGTCCTCACATATGGGTGTCATCGACGCCGATGAAGCCACAGCGGAGCCTTTCCCCAGCTTTCTATGAAAGCCTTTGGGAATGCAGGCACGCATGCGTGGTTCCCTTCCCGCCTAAAGGTGCCATCTTACCTCAGTCAAATGACATAGCTAAGAACAGCACACAAAAAATGTAAAAAACAAACTATGCACAACTGCAACTCCCAGGGGAGGAGGGAGGGTTGTGAGGACTGATTCCTGCTGCTTCTGGAGAACACCTGTTACAGGTGAGTAACTACTCTTTCTTCAGGACCAAGCAGGAAGTCAGTCCTCACATATGGGTGACTCCCCAGCTCTGGGCTACCGAGGAACCCAGGCTGAACAAGAGAACTCCCTCGAGTCCCAGCAGCAAAGAAAGGCTTTCCACTGAGACAACCTCCACCGGTAGCCCAACAGAGGGCAGGAGTTGCCTAAACCTCAAAGAGATTCCGGAGTACTGCTTGGCCAAAAGCACTGTCCCTACAGGACTCCCTCTCCAGACAGTAATGGGCCGCAAAAGTCTGGCTTGAAGACCAAGTTGCAGCCCTGCAGATGTCTATCAAGGGCACAGAGCGGAGATGAGCCACTGAGGCAGCCATTGCCCTGACATGGTGGGCCGTGACCCGACCCTGCAAAGGAAGGTCAGCCGCCTTGTAAGCCCAGGTGATAGTCAGCCACCCAGATGGACAAGGTATGCTTGGACACAGCCAACCCCAACTTATTAGGGTCAAAGGATACGAAGAGCTGAGTAGCCCTTCTATGCCCCTGCGTACGGTCAAGGTAGAAGGATAAGGCCCTCCTACAGTCCAGGGTATGCAGAACTGCTTCAGCCTGGCTAGCATGAGGCCTAGGGAAGAATGTCAGAAGAACCACCTCCTGGTTAAGGTGGAAGGAGGAGACAACCTTTGGGAGGAACTTTGGATGAGTCCTAAGGACTACCCTGTTCCTATAGAAGCGAGTGTAAGGCCTATCACAGAACAGGGCCTGAAGCTCACTCACTCGCCTGGCTGAGGTAAGGGCTACTAGGAAGAGTCTTCCAGGACAGGAAGCGTAGAGGGCAAGTAGCCATCGGCTCAAAGGGTGGGCGAGTCAGCTGCTGCAAGACCACATTCAACTCCCACTCAGGAGCAGGAGGACGGATTGGAGGCTTGAGCAAAAGCAAGCCCCTGAGAAAGCGGGACACCAAGGGGTGAACCGACAGAGGATGTCCTTCCACCAGTGAGTGGTAAGCTGCTAGAGCTGAGAGGTGGACCCGAACAGAATTGGACTTAAGTCCCTGGTTGGACAAGTGCAGTAAGTACTGAAGCACCACTGGTACAGTACAGGAGAAAGGATCCTCTGTACGTAGCTGACACCACACAGAAAACCTTTTCCATTTGAGAGCATAGGTTTTCCTAGTGGAGTGTTTCCTAGAGGCTAGGACAACCTCCTCAACCTCCTGAGGTTAGGCCCCAGGTAGCCAAAACTACCCTTGCAGCCTCCAGGCCATCAAATTGAGAGCTTTGAGATTGGTGTGCAGAAGGGAACCCTACTCCTGAGAGAGAAGGTCGGGTTGCAACCCCAGAGGCAGTGGGGGATCCACCACCAACTGAAGCAGAAGTGGAAACCAAGGCTGTCTCGGCCATCTGGGAGCCACCAGCAGGACCGAGGCCTTGTCCTGAAGGATCTTGAACAGAGTTCGGGCCACCAAGGGCGTGGGAGGAAATGCATACAGGAGGCCCTGAGACCATGGAATCAGAAAAGCATCTGCTGCTATACGCAGAGGATGCGGTTGCCTGGAGCAGAACTTTGGCAGTTGCTTGTTCAGTGGACTGGCAAACAGATCTATCAAAGGGAGACCCCATTTCAGGAAGATCTTCTGAACTACTAAGGGATGCAGCTGCCACTCGTGGGGCTGCAAAATTCTGCTCAACCTGTCGGCCAGGTAGTTTTCCTGGCCTGGAAGGTACACAGCCCTGAGGAGCATGTTGTGCTTGAGGGCAAATGAACAAAGGTCCTGAGCCTCCCGACAAAGGAGCCTGGACCCAGTCCCGCCCTGTTTGTTCACATAAAACATGGCTACCTGGTTGTCTGTCTGAACCAGGACAGATTGATGAGCCAGGGTAGGAGAGAAAGCTTTGAGAGCCAAGCGAATAGCCCTGAGTTCTAGGAGATTGATCTGCTGTGCAGCCTCCCAAGGAGACCACAGGCCCTGGGTGCACTTGTTCAAACAATGAGCTCCCCAGCCCTGCAGGGAGGCGTCTGTGGTCAGTACCACTGTGTACCCAGGAAGTTGAAAGGGCACCCCCTTTAGTAGATTGGGCGGGTGCAGCCACTAGCTGAGGGAGTCCAGAAATGGTCTGGACACCCTTATTCTGTCTCTGAGGTTGCCTGTGGCTTGTGACCACTGATTCCGAAGGCACCACTGTGCAGGCCGCATATGGAGCCTGGCATTGGGGGTTACATGAACTGTCGAAGCCATGTGGCCAAGTAGCCTCAGGCAGAGTCTGGCGGAGACCAGTGACCTGCTGAGAAACTGGTTTGCCAAGGCTATCAACCTTTGTGCTCTGACTTCTGGCAAGAAAGCCTTTGCCAGCAGAGAGTCCAGCCTTGCTCCTATGAACTCCAAGTTCTGGGAGGGGAGCAAAGTGGACTTTGCGAAGTTTATTACAAACCCCAGGCTTTGAAGAAGAGCAATAGTTCTGAGGGTGGCTTGTCTGGCCTCCTGGCACGTCTGACCCCTGATGAGCCAGTCGTCCAGATAGGGGAAGACAAAGATTCCCTGATTTCTCAGGTAGGCCGCCACCACTGCCAGGCATTTGGTAAAGACCCTGGGAGCGGAGGTGAGGCCAAAAGGCAGTACTCTGTACTGATAATGGTTTCCTCCCACAATGAACCTGAGGTACTTTCTGTGGTCTGGATGAATGAGGATGTGAGTGTACGCATCCTTTAGATCTAAGGAGCATAGCCAATCTCCCTGCTGGAGGTAGGGCAGAAGTGTTCCAAGAGTAAGCATCTTGAACTTTTCTTTCTCTAGGAACTTGTTGAGGTTCCTGAGGTCCAGAATGGGTCGAAGGCCACCGTTTCCTTTGGGCATCAGGAAATACCTGGAGTAGAATCCGTGACCTTGCAAGTGGGGAGGCACAGGCTCCACCGCCCTGTCCACCAACAGACCTTGAAGCTCGTGAAGGAGAAGGTCTGTGTTCAGGGGAGGCCTTGGAGGCTCCCCTGGAAAGTATGGCGGAGGCAGTTGGTGAAAATGCAGTGCATAGCCCCTGTGGACTATGTTCAACACCCAACTGTCCCCAGTGATGTGGGGCCACTGGTGGGCAAAGAGGGCGAGGCGACCACCTGTGCAGGTTTGGGAGAGCAGGGACTGAGAGGCTACGCTCAAGGAGTCAAAAACCCCCACCCTGCTAAGTGGGAGCAGGGGCCTGAGGCTTGGGGGTCCTCTGCTTACAGGGCCCATTACCCTGCCCCTTGGCTTGCTGACCCTGGGGTGCAGCTTGGGCAGCCTGATACTGAGGGTACTGTTTGTAGGCAGTGCCCTTCCTCGAGTAAAAGGGCTTCTTACCCGAGGCCGCCGCCTTGTGAGAAGGGGCAGAGGTCTTCCTAGACAGCCTTGTCCTTGTAAGGTTCTTCTCGGCCATGGGCTTGCCAAAAAGGTTTTCACCTCGGCAAGGGACATCGACCAACTTGTCCTGAACCCATGGCTCGAGGTCCGATGACTGCAGCCATGCCTGGCGTCGAGCCGCGATGCCGACTGCCGCAACTCGGGCCGAAGCCTCAAAGCCATCGTAGGCGGCGCGGGACAAACTTCGAGCAGTCCCGAATCTCCCAGGACAAGGACTTGAATCTCTGCAAGGGCTCACCGGAGAGACCAGCAGAGAACCCGGCCAACTCCTTGGCCCCAGGTCTCGCAAGTACATGCCCATGTACAGCTGGTAAGACTGGACACGGCAAGCAAGCAAGCATCGAGCCCTGGAAGCACTTTCTACCCACACCATTGAGGTTCCGGGCCTCCCTGCCGGGGGGCATCGCAGAGTGCATCTTCTGGCTTTTCAGACGATGCATGGCCGATTCCACCACCATGGATTGGTGTGGTAGCTGCGCCTTCTGAAAGCCAGGGCTCTTCCAGAGTCGATAAATCGAATCGACTCGCTTGCTTAGAACCGGCACCGAGGCCGGTGCCTCCCACATCTGGAAGAGGAGCCGTTCCAGCATCGGAGGAACTGGGACAGTAAAGGCCTCCTTCGGAGGAGAGTCATACTGTAGGGCCTCGAGCTCTTCAGCTCGAGGCTCTTCCTCGGAGTCTGCCGGAATAGCCAACGCAGTGGCCATATCCCGGACAAACTCCGAGAACCAGGTGTCCTCTGGAGGGGATCTACTCCGGGGCTCAGACTGGTGAGTCCGAGGGGACAAACCGAGTCTTGAATGTGTCGGGGGACTCCTCATCCTCCATCTCCCAGGCAGACTCGTCCGACGAGGAGTCAGGATCCGACCCTGCGGGGCCCTGGAGCACCCGCCCCCCACCCTCTGTCCCGAACTGGAGACCACAACCAAGGTCGACTTCGAGCCATGATGGACTCGAGTATCGGTCTCCAGGGTCGACGTCGATGTCCCGGTGGTCGGGGCAGATGCGCCAGACAGGCTGGCCATCAGTGCCCGCTGCTGCTCCATGAAGGCAGACAGTCTGCTCTCCAAGGCTGTCATCCTGAGACTCAGCTCGGGAGACGCAGCAGCCACCAACTTGGGCCCCGGCGGCGGCTCTCTGGGAGGAGAGTCCTCGAGGACCACAAGGCTTACGTGTCCAGCAGACTCCGGCTCCACGTGAGGAACTTTGGTAGGCTTCTCTTTGTTCCACGGGCCCGGGGCGACGGTCGGGGGTCTTAGACCTGGCCCTCGAGGAGCCAGGGATGACCTCCGATGCCCTCAAGAGCCGCTTCTTCCTCTTGTGTTCCAAGTTGGGGGACCCCCTGTCCGAGGAGCTTCGGCGCTTGGGATCCGAATCCTGAGATGTCGAGGCCTCAGACGAGGTCCGGGCCCGGCCGGAGGCTGAGTCCGAGAAAAGCCTTTCTTTCTGCTGTTGGCGACTTCGCAGTGCCTTGGAAGACATCTTCCCACATGGTCCACACGTCTTAGGGTCGTGATCAGGACCGAGGCACCGAAGGCAGCAGTCGTGTGTGTCGGTGAGAGACATCAATTTCTTACACCGATCACACTTCTTGAAACCGCTGGAAGCCATCGGGGAAAAGAGTCCCCGTGAGGTCAAAGGACCAGCCTTCCAGGGAAAAATCAAAAAAGGGTGCGAATGCCAGCCACGAAGGGCAAAAACCGAAAAAGAAGAATCTGGCTCGATACCGGTGTACCGAACCCGGTGGGAGGGGAACCGACGTCGAACCGGGAAGAATATCTGGGATGACAGGACGCACATCTGGTGGGCTTCTTGGAAAAAGAGAGACTGAGGTAAGATGGCACCTTTAGGCGGGAAGGGAACCGCGCATCCGTGCCTGCATTCCCAAAGGCTTTCATAGAAAGCTGGAGAAATGCTCCGCTGGGGCTTCATCGGCGTCGATGACACCCATATGTGAGGACTGACTTCCTGCTTGGTCCTGGCGAAGAGTTATAAAACTGAATATTTATTGTGCGTCCTTTGGTTTACTGTATAAGAAGTCTTCAATTTTGAGCTATGGGCTCACATCTGTGTTGAGTCATTTCCAACTTTTAATGTCCTGTTGCTGTTTTTCTTCTTTCCAGCAGGTTACAGTCAGCAGACACCTCAACAACCTCCACAGTTCCAGGGTTATAGCCAACAGACTTCACAGGCTTCTGTTCCTGGATTCCCTTCTCAACAGCAGCAACTAGCTTCTCAGACCCCTCAACAGTACCAGACAGGCACCTATCCTCCACAGAATTATACCACACAAGCCTCCCAGCCTGCTAATTACAATGTGCCTCCTGTCTCTCAGCCAGGAATGGCTCCAGGTCAGCCTGCTGCCTATCAGCCTAGACCAGGGTTCACACCACCCCCAGGAAGTACTGTGACCCCTTCTCCAAGTGGGCCAAATCCTTATGCCCGCAACCGTCCTCCCTTTGGTCAGGGTTATACCCAGCCAGGACCTGGCTACCGATAAAGAACCTCCGTAGTGTGATGATGGCACAGGCTGCTAGATCCCTTTCCTCCCAAAAGACTCAGCTATTCGTCTTTTCAATTGTATTAAAATTTTATGACCTGACAAACAGCAGACTATTCTTCATGGGCATCACTGTTGCTTTTTAAGTAAATGGAATATAATTTACAAGGACAGAAGACTAAACAAGTCCTTTATTTTCCTGCTTTCGGTTGTACTAGTTTATATAATTTTTTCCAAACACTACCTGTGTGTGCAAAGTGATTATGACATCTTAACTTGCCTTGTCTGAAGGATACTGAAATACTAGTTGCAGATGTAACCTAGTTATTTGGCTTGTTTTTACTTTTAACATGATGTATTGAATTAGAGCTTCACAGAAGTGAAAACTAAGCATTATGTACAAATTGTAATATTCACAGTCAGACCTAATAAAAGCATTGAATGACTTGCTTGGTATACAGTTTTGTAAAATGCTGGATATACTGCCACTGTGTACTATCCATTGTGTATACTACCACTTTTATGGACTCTTTCGTATAAACAATATTTGTTTGAACTTATTTCTTTAAAGGATTTTCAAGAGGATAGATTTTCATGATAGCCACTATAAAGATTTTAATATTATGGGTGCCCATTGAAAATATGGCATGCATACACCTGTATAGAAATGGGTATAAAGTGAAAAATCTGGAAAGCTGTGTAAATCAGTGTCCATAGGATAGGCAAAAGTCCCAGATTTAGAGTAGAGCCTGGCTTGTGTTTAGTGGTAGGCAGGGAGATGTGGTACATCAAGAACTGTGACTGGATGTAGTTTTGTATATATCAGATTTAGGAAGGACAGGGTAGGAAGAAAGGGAGGAGTGGTGGTGGTCTATATTCAGTGACGTACCAAGGGCAGGGTTGTCGGGTTAACCTGCCTTGGGTGCTGACTGGGAGAGGGGAGGTGCACCCCTGACTGACCTCACGGAGGCAGTGCAGCAAACTTACATTAATCTGGCTTGCTGTGATGCCCTGTTCTGTAGGGGTTGGCTGCTCCGCTCTGCTCTCCCAGCTGAAGTCTTGGCGATTCATAAGACTTCAGCCGGAAGAGCAGAGTGACCAGTCCATGCAGCACAAGGCACCACGGCAAACCATCTTAACAGTAAGTTTGATGCGCTGCCTCCTTGGGGCTAGTTGGAGGGGGTGCATTGTGGTGCTGTGCACCGGGGGGATGGGGGGGGGGTGAGGAATAGTATGGTCTATATTAATAAATAATGCTACAGAAGTGTGGGGCTTATGAGGAGGCACATTGGGTTATTTTGGAAATAGGGAATGGAACTATTGATATGAAGAGACCTCCATGGACAGAAGAAATCAAAATTTAATTGAAGATCTTCACAAGATCACTAAGAAATAGGACATGCTGTTGCCAGGTGACTTCAGTTTGCTTGATGTTGATTAGGACATTCCGGCTATGGTGTTTAAGAAGGACAACCCTGGGTTCTCTACAGGGAAAATTGGCAACTAGAGAAGGAACCCATATGAGAGGGAGAGATACTGGTCCTGGTGCTTATTAAAGGGAATTATGTTTCTGATATCTAGTGGATGATCATCTGGGATTCAATGATCATGGGATGGTACAATTCGCTATTAGCACAGAAAGAAATGGTTCATTCAAAGGCTATACTATACTAGACTATAGAAAATCGAACACAAACATTGGGGGAATACCTCAAGGAGGCGTTAGCTGGATGAGAAGATATAGAAGTGGTAGAGAAAGCAGTAGGCCAAACTGGAAGTGGACATAATAAAGGTTACAAACTTTGTTTGGAAAGAGAATAATTATAAGATGAAAACAATGCCTCTGGTTTTGCGATAGAAATAGCTGAAAAGGGTAAGGCTAAAAGGTTAGTGTTGATCAATTATAAGAGATCACAGAAAGAGGAAGATGAGCAACAATTTGTGGTAAAGTAAGAGAAGCTGGGCAAGTAGGCAGAGTGAAGATGCAGATAAAAATAAATGCTTAAAAAGGGCGGGGAGGAGACCTTTTTTTGTAGGTAAGTTAATGACATGAGTAAGTGAATTGTTAGACTCAAAGGTGAAGGAGGAATATATAGAGGCTATTTGGGTGGAATTGTTTAGAAGGTATCTGTTAAAACTGTAGAAAATGGACATGTGGGAATGGAAGCAAGACAGATCTAGAGCTAATTTCAGTAGACTATTGTGAGATGCTAGTTAAAAGAAAGAGATGGGGCCAGGTGGGATATATCTGAGTGTATTAAAGGAAATGAGGGAACCTCCGGCTGCCTTACCATCTGACCTTTCAGTGCTTCCTCAGAAGTAGGAATAGTTCTGGAGGACTAGAGATGGGCAGTTGTGGTTCTTTACAAGTGTTAGAAGTAAAGTGAAGGATGGGAGCTACAGGCTGATTAGTCTGCCATAAATGGTGAGACACTTAATGGAAATGCTGTTAAAATAGGGGATAGTACAGTTTCTGGAATCCAGCGGATTACAGGAACTAAGGCAGCCAAGTTCTACCAAAGCTAAGTCTTGCCAAATGAATTTGACCAGTTTATTTGACTGGGTGATCTGAGAGTCTTATCAAGGGAGAGACTCATGTACCTGTATTTTAGCAAGCGCCTTGACACTGTTCCACACAAGCAGCTAAAGGAGTGACCTTGATATGGGCCTGAAAATGATAAACGGTTAGAAACTGGTGGTTGGGAGGCAACAAAACTAGTGGTAAATGGAGTTCATTCCATGGAAGGATAGGTTGCTGCAAGGATAAGTCCTTGGACTTATTCTTTTTAATATTTTTGTAAGTGACATTGCAGGGGTTTGATGGGGAAAACATTTTCCTTTTGCGGATGATACCAAAATCTGAAACAGGAATAGATGCCATGGAAGGAGTGGAAAATGTGAGGGAGGGATCTAGTGAAGCTGGACGTTACCTAGAATTTAGCAACTAAGTTTTTTAATCCTACAAAAAAAGAGGATCATGCATTTAGGCTGTAGAAAATCCAAGGATGTAATAGGGAAGGATAAGGGTGAAGCTCTCTGCACCAAAGAGTAGGACCTGGGGTCATGGTCAAAATCTTGAGGTGTTCAAATAAGTAAATAAGCTGATAGTAAAAGCCAGAGGGATGCTTGGAAATGGCTAGCAGGTAAAAAGAGACAATATCCCTCTGTAAGTCTCTGGTGAAACCTCAGTTGTATGCAGTTCTGGAGACTGCACTTTCACAAAAATATATATTTATTTTATTTATTTACATTCTCTTATATACCGTGCTATTCTGCATCAGTGCGGTTTACATTGAACAAACTGAAATTACATTGAACAGGGCATTATAACTTAGAGATAACTATTTTACAGGGAACATGGGAACATATAAACCAACATGGGAACATATAAACCAAATGGAGCCAATTCAGATGGTGGCTACTAAAATGTTTGACTGTCTTCATCATAAAGCATAGATAGATTTAAAAATCTAAACGTATACATGGAGGAGAGGTGGGAAAGGGAGAACTAGTTATCTCCAGGAACAAGCAGGAATGAGTCTTCACATATGGGTATGTCGGTACCGACGGAGCCTGCATGGGGATGCTGCCCAGCTTCCAATCAAAGCTTTTGGCAGCCTCCCTCGCGCCTGCGTGCTGAGTTCCCGCCCTCTCCAGAGCCTCTCTTCAGTTTTCGTTTTTCCGCGGAGCCGGCAGGACGTCCTGTCACCGCAGAAACTTACTTATTTACTTACTTTAATACTTTAGTTTTTTGTTTTCCTTGTGGTCGCGGCTGTATTCCCGCTCCCACCGTATCGCTGGTGGATTTTTGACTTAATTAATTCTGAGAAACCTTTTCTTCAGTTTTTGCCTTAACTTGTTGTGCCTACCAGGCCTCTTCATTATGGAGCCTCTTTTTCCTAAAAGTGCATTCGGTGTGGAAACACCTGTTTCTTTTTAGATACCACTGCTTGGTGTCTCAACTGTGTAGGTCCTGACCCCTTTTCCCCTGGCAAGTCGGGGGATATTTCTGTGAAGAAACCTTCAAATTTTAAAATTTCCCTCGATACCGTTTTTTTTTTCCTCGGCAGTAAGGGTACCAGGTTTTCTCTACTTCACAGCATCAGGTAACCCAAAAACAGTCTGTTAAGACTAGTCAATGTTGAGTGGTATGTCCCATGCCCAGCATGGTGACGGCTCCGGCCTTACCCTCAAGAATCCATTGGCATTACCCCTGCGGGAGTCTATGGCTCCAAAGCGTTAAAAGGGGTTTTCAGGTTGTTCCTGGGGCTCACCCCCTCACAGAACATACCTGAGCCATGCGCGGAGGTGGTATCCGCTTCGAGCGGTACCGAGCCTCCGGCATTGGCAACCGGTGTCGAGTAGCCTACTCTTCACCAAGGATTGTCAAGGGCATCTTCGGTACCTTCGGGCCCGATCGATTCGCACCGCATTGACTTCCTTCAACCTCAGCCATGCTCCGGGCCGGTACCGGCGTCGATCGGTTTCCGATACCCTGGCCTCGGCATCGAGGTGGACCACCTTTCCCTTTGAAAAAGGTGCTCATCGGGTATCCTCGGTACCGTTGGTATCGGTCGATGTGACCCACTCTGCCTTAGGGGTATCGGCATCGCCGATACTGCCATTGGCGTCGGTGCCTTCGCGACACCCATCGATAGTATCACTTACTTCGATGCCGAGTCTTGAGTCCATATCTAGTCTCGATGACTCCGTACCGACGTGCCCTGGAACCGACTCAGGTCGATTCCAGATCGGCAGTTTCAAAGATCTAGTCCAAACTCTCTCATGATCTCGCTAACCACTGCAGCAGTTCCCAATGGCTGCTTCATCTGCTACTCCTGTATCAGTATCGATGCCTCTTCTGGCACCCATGCCTACTTTAGAACCGATACCTGGCATTGGTGTAGTCCCCCCTGTACCTCCTCTGGAGCTCCGGCTTTTTCTTTAGCCGGGCCAGGGATGGTTCCCATAGGAGATCAGTCTTTTCAGGTTTTTCTCCGGGACATGGCAACCTTTCTCAATATATCTATCCCTGGTGGTGGTCCTACTCAGGGCTCACAGATGGAAAATATACAATTTCCTTTACATCCTGCTCTGCAGGATCTCCTTCTCAGGGTCTGGAAATCACCCTTACGACTTCCTCCAGTTTCTACAAACATTGAGGTTCGGTACCGGGTGCCACCCTCTCCAGGGTTCCAGAAGCCTCAACTTTTCTCATCGTTCCCTTGTAGTGGAATCGGCTCTGAGAAAGTTAAGAGCAAGAAGAAGCATTCTTCTTATCCACCGGGTCGTTCTTCAAGAACACCTCGATGCTTTTTGGTCGTCAGTCCTTCCAAAACTCTATGTTGGCCTCCAAGTGTTCTCATATATTTTTCACATGAGTCTAACACTCCGGAAGTCACAGAGAAATTGTCTCTCTTGACCCCTTTTTTACCAGAGCCCAAGGCTACTGATTATTCCTTACTCATCAATCACAGCGGAATATCTTGGTTCCTGTCTCGTGCTTCTATAGACTCTTTTGAGTCTGTTAGCAGATCCTCTGCTATTGCCATAGCAGCACGTCGCAGAGCCTGGCTTGAAGCTTCAGACTTGACTATATGGGCACAAACTATACTGGCTCATTCTCCTTGTACAGGAGAGGGTCTCTTCAATCAGGAGGCTTTAAGTCAGGTTGCTCAATGCTTCACTGACTCTCCTTCCACTAAGGACCTTTCTAAGCCATCTCCTTCGAGAGGTAGGAAATGTCCTACCAAACCTTCTTTCCCTAAGAAAAGAAAGTTTCATTCCTCTCCTGCCCATCATTCGGCTGTACCTAAACAGGAGACACCTCAGCCTAGTCTGAACTCTTCCAGCTCTAACCAGTCTCAGCATTCCCAGCAACCATAGGAGCTGGGACTTATACTCTATACTTTCCTTCTAATTCATTAAAAGTTTATACACTGTTTCTTTTCAGTGTACTACCTTGTGAAACATTTTATGTTCAGGGACTGCTAACTTCTCCTCTTCTTATTCCCTAGAAGAGCAGTTGCACCTATCCCATGATGGTTTTGTCCCAACTGAACATTCTTCCTTCTGTTGACTTACCCTAGGGGTATGTCACCCTCTAGTTACTGCTTGCTCTACCCTCTCCAATGGGTTTTTTTTCCCTAACGGAGGGGGGTACCATACTAAATAGTTTTTAACCAAGCTTATTCCACAGACAGGGAGAAGTTTATATCTCCTCCCTCTTATCTGTTTTTTGTCTTTATGGGGGCACAGGGCAATCTTTCTGCTGTTTTTCTGTCAGCTGCTGTGCCTGCAGGAGTTTACAGTGATTGTATTACTGGTACTTTTGCCAAGTTCCAGTCTTTTGTTCAATTTCTGTCTAGCCTTAGTAGTGTTTCCAAGCTATTCGTGAGCTACCTTGGATCCTCCTACTCCCTTTAGGCTTTCTCACATTATTCTATCCATCTCCTCTCCTAGGATATGGTAACAAACCTGACTTCAGTCAGTTTATCTCTCCTGCACAATGCTCTCTATAATCTTCAGAGCAGCTTTCTACTATGAGGGCCTGCTATAGAGCATTGACATTGTCTCTGAAGCTTCGCTACTAGTAGGAAAAAGCTTGTTTACCCTTCCCATGCCTGTGAAGGTTCTCCACACCCTTTAACCTGGGGTGTTAGCACGAGATATATTCTTCTGCGTGAAGATCCAAGGCTGACATTCATGCATGCTACCTCGGGGTCCCTCTAATGGGTCCCTCTGGTATCTTCCCCTGCATTTTGCACCTCTGCCATGTCAGTGTTCGGTAGAACTCCCGCCTTGTTTCTTACAGATTCATCTTATAATCTGTTCTCACGCCATCATCACGGTTGTTTTGTTGGATTGCCTTCCTGCATCCCTCAATTCATAGAAATAGATTCTCTCTACATATCCCAAGTGGCTTTACCCTCTGGTAGTATACAGAATCTTTTTCTTTTTTATCTCCCATGTACACTCATGGGGCTGGGTGCTAGACATGTTCTTCAACCTGTCATTTTGTATGTAGCATCTCTATATATGTCTACATACCTATATCATTTCTCTGGTGGTGCAATCCATGCCCCACAAAGATATATGTATAGATAGATAGATATTATTTTGTTTTTGATATATCTCTCCACCCATGTCCTGATTTATGCATCTGGACATATCGATTCATGTTTAGATCCCCCCACATATATATATAAACATCTGTATATATATGTGTCTCTTGGGCGGTTTCTTAAGGGTTCATATCTCTATACTCTCACCCTTACTGTCTATACTAAATGTTACCTCCTAGAGGATTTAGACAGTCCATCGCCTTATTTCGCATACCATATACCATGCAGAAACTGTTAGACACCACTAACCATTGTGGTGCTAACTTCTCTATTTTTTCTTAAACCCTTGAAGCATCAAGTTTCAATATTTTTTCCTATCTCTCGCCAGTTAGGAAAAACGGTGTACATCTTTATCTTTGAGTACACAGCTCTTCTCCTTGGGAATAGGGAATTTTTTCCCACTTTCCCCCTCTCCCCGTCAGGACTGGGCTAGTTCTACAACTCCGTAGTCTTTCTTCCTTAGTCCTCCCTGTTAATAACATTATGACTAAAGGAGTTTTTTTCAGCTTTTTCTCATAAAGCTTTCCATTGATGACATGATGTCCCATCCTACCCAGTTGACACCTGGATCGTCTACTACCTCCAGGTCTGGACCTTCATCCTCACTGCTGAGAGGTCCCTTCAAGATTCCGCCACTGCTTCTCCAGCAGACTACATCAGGCGTTCTACTTCCTACAATGCAGTAGGTAGTGACCTATCTAATGGTACGTTACATGTGTTTCATGTGACTCCTCATATACACCAAGGACTCCTACAATCTGTACGGCCCTCTAGTCCTTTGGCTATTCTGTTTCTTCCTCACAGCTCCTTTATTGTCAACTCCTACCCTCCATCCCACATTGGATGCCAAGGGATTTCTGGAAACAAAATGCACCCCTGGTCCAGCTGCTGCATTTTTATGGGATCTCCCCCTGGCATCTCTCCATCTAGGGAGTCCCCCCATATTTGAAGACTCATTCCTGCTTGTTCCTGGAGATAGCACAGTTACTTACCTGTAACAGGTGATCTCTGGGAACAGCAGAATTAGTCTTCACAACCCTCCCACCTCCCCTGGGAGTTGCATCTCTTATCTTCTCCTTTCTCTCCTTGCCTTTTGTCTCAGCTTTGAAACTCACTGAAGAGAGGCTCTGGAGAGGGCGGGAACTCAGCGCGCAGGCCGCAAGGGAGGCCTGCCAAAGCTTTCTGATTGGAAGCTGGGCAGCATCCCCGTGCAGGCTCCGTCGGTACCGACGTACCCATATGTGAAGACTAATTCCAGCTGTTCCCAGAGATCACCTGTTACAGGTAAGTAACTGTGCTTTACTAATGGTGGAATATTAAAGGTAATCAAATCAATGACGGTAATAATGAAATACTTCCAAGTTTAAATACACTTCAGTCGGGCATTTTTCAGTGGAAAGGAGGCTCTGCTACCAGGAGTCTTAGGATGAGGTGATGGGGCAGACTTGGGAGTAATCAAAGGAAATAGTTTTATACAGAAAGGGTAGCAGTCAGGGGCCCAGGGGAGGTGATGGAAATGAAGAAAATATTGGAATTCAAAAAGCATGGAGCAGCACAGAGGATAAAGGAATTGTAGAGATTCGGCTGTTGGTTTGGATGTACAGACCGGATAAGCCATATAGTAGAACTCAAAATCAAAACTATTTTCAGAAGACTGTTCATAAGGAGCTAGTTAAACTAAAAGTGGAAACTGCAATGAGACTGATTTATCCCAAAGGTATTGCAGCATTGAATCTTCTTTTTCTGAGTTTGCCATTAAAACCATCTTTTTTTCAATAGCATATGGTGGTGATTAGACAGAGGCACTTGGGTTCAGGAAAACTTTTTTTTTGTTCTCTTTTTGTCTCCTTTAGTTGATGGGTGTGTGTAGGTTAGTTTTTCTGTCATAATAGATTTTTTTTGTTTACTTTCCTCTTGTGTATGTCAGTCTTCAAGTCCATATGGCAGTTGTTTCCCCTTAAATTTTAATTGTGTGGGTTTTTTTTAATAATTCATATTGTTATCACTTTGTCTTGTTTTGTATGGAAAGTGTTTCATCAAACGTGCATAAACATGGCTGCTTCCCCAATATATATTTTTTATATTTTTGTTTTACTAAATTGTATATTTCTTATTGCCTTAACATTTATTTTTACTTTGTTTTCTGTATTTGTTTTATGTCATAAGTAATGAAGAGATTGGTAGCTGCAGACTCGTTAGTGCAACCTCTGTGCTGAGTAAATTAATGGAAACACTGGCATCCCTAGCAGTGACTCCATTACAAGCAAGGTAATATTGTGTGGCTTTTAAATATGATCTCTCTGCTTGAGAGCTCTCAAAGGGGTTTTGGTTTTTATTTTTAAAAGCTGATTTATTTTCTATATTGCAAAAGGGAAAATTTTTGTGGTGTTGGGCATAGCTCTGTCAGAGTTCTTTGTTTCTTGTTTCAGCTCTTCCATTCAGACCCAGACCTCATCAGGTGTTAGATCCCTCCCCCTCCTCCCATGTGAGCATTCTTGCTTTGTAGGGCAACTCGCCAATTAGCTACACACAGGGACCTAGAACAGCACTGTTAGAGCACACTTAAGAGGTTAACTGCTTTTTCTCTTAAAGGACAGCTAAAGAAAAAATAGAGACTTTGGTAGGTTTCTCTCATTTTTACTTCAATAGGTACCAAAGCTCCACCAACTAAACAATGGCTGGAAAAAATCATATTGCCAGAGCTGTTGCCCTTGTTAACAGCTTCTGCCTCTGTCCAGATAGACAGTATGATGCTGGTTGAAGGACCGGTTCCATGTACAGGATGCTTGCAAGCTGAAGCCCTCATGAAACAAGTTGAGGAGCTCAGAGAAGATGTGGAGAGGCTGAGAAGCATTCAAGAAGGCAAAAAGTACATGGATGAGATTCTTCTTGCAACATCCGAGTTCTCTGACAGAGGTGAAGATGGGAGGCTGCAGAATGAAGAGAGTTGGATACAAGTCACCAGAGCCTGCAGAATCTGCAGTCCAACTCCTCCAGCCCTTGAATTGAAGAACCAGTATGTGGCCCTGGAGGTGGAGAAGGTGAAAGCATCCCAGGAAAGGGAAGAACCAGAGTTCATGCATCCCAAAGTTGCAGAATCAGTGCATCCATCTGCTGACCAGACTTGATGTCCAGAGAGGTGTGCTATCTACCAGGTGCTAAAATCCGAGATGTTACGGAAAGTTCACCAAGACTCATCAAATCTACTATTATCTGATGATGATCATCCATGTCTGCACAAATGATACTGCTAGGTATCCCTCTGAGTGTATCAAAAGTGACTTCATGGCTCTGGGATAGAGGGTGAAGCAGACTGATGCACAGGAGATGTTCTCTTTAATCCTCCCTGTTGAGGGTAAAGGCCAAGGCAGAGAAGCTCTCATCCTGGAAATGAATGCATGGCTGTGTGGATGGTGTCCTTGAGAGCAGTTTGGTTTCCTGGACCATGGGAGGATGATCCAAGGGCTGCAGAGTAGAGATGGTGTCCATTTGTCAAAGAGGTCTTCAGCAGCAGACTGGCTAACCTACTGCAGAGGGCTTTAAACTAGATTCATTGGGGATGGGTGAAGAAAGCCCCCAGGTAAGTGAAAGGTTAAATACCTCTGTAGAAATGCGTAAAAGGGGCAACATCTGAAAAGCCGTGTGTAATAATGCCCATAGCATGGTAAATAAGATTCCAGATGTTGAGGCTTTAATAAAAGAGGCTGACTTGGATTTAATGGTAGTTAGAGAGACACGGTTCACAGACAACCATGACTGGGATATAATTATACTAGGCTATACTTTATTCAAGAAGGATATGGGAGGAGTGGCACTATGTGTAAGAAATAAGCAGAGGCTGGTGTGATTTTTGGAAGCCAAGGGATTATCGATCTGAGACAGCATGTTCTTTTACTAGAGGTAGTCTTGCCAAACTAATCTGATTTTTGACTGGGTGACTAGAGAATTAGATTGGGGGAGAGTGCTAGATGTGTAATACTGAGATTTCAGCAATATCTTTCATACCATTCCACATTGGTGACTTATAAACTGAGTGTCCTTGGGTGGACCCTAAAATGACTGGGTAAAAAAAATCAGTAGTGTGGGAGGCAATGGGTTAGTAAATGGAGTTCACCCTGAAGGTAGAGGCATTACTAGTGGTATGATGCAGATCACTCCTTGCTCCTGTTCTTTTTAACAAGACGAGAAAGGTATGCCTCATGTATGATACCAAAATCTGTAACAGGATAGACACCCAGGAAAGTGTAAATGACCTGAGGAGCTCTAACAAAGCTTGAAAACTGCTCAAAAATTTAGCAGCTAAGATATAATGCTAAAATATACATGATCATGCATTTGGGCTGCAAAAGCCCAAGGGGGTGGTACAGTATAGGGGCTGAAATATTCCAGGTCCCACTCTTCTTTCATGCACTGGAATCATATAGGATAATCTTAAAGTGGTCGTCAAACTGGTAGAAAAGAGGGTGGCAAAAGTCAGAAGGATGCTTGGGTGCATAGGACGAGGAATAGGAATGGCCAGCTGGAAAAAGGAGTTTGATAGTGTCTGTGTAAGTCTCTAGTAAGATCTCAGTTGGAGTACTATGTACAACTCTGGAGATTGCACCTTCAAAAAGATAAAGGGGATGGAGTTGGTCCAGAGGGTAGCTACTAAAATGGTCAGTGGTTTTTATAAGACACATGGGGATAGATTTAAAGGTCTCATTATATATACTCTGGAGGAGAGGAGAGAGATACTAATAAGGATGTATTTAAATATGTCTCATAAATGCACAGGAACTGGCCCTCTTCTAGTTGAAAGGAAGCCCTGGAATGATGAGTAATAGGATGAAGGTAAAAGGGGATAGGCTCAGGAGTAATCAGGAAGTATTTCTTTATGGAAAGGATGGGGGATTCATAGAATAGCCCTCCCAGTGGAGGTGGTGGAGGCTAGAACTGTATCTGCATTCTAGAAAGCGTGGGACAAATACAGAGGACCTCTGAGGGAGAGGAAGGGATTGTAGAAGTTAATATGCATATACACATAGGCTCCCTGGCTCTTCAGCACACACATGCATGGCAGTCCTGCACCCCACCCACTGCCACATACAATCACAGACATGCACATCACCATTGCACCACACACCCACATAGACACTTGCTATCTGAAACTACAACTATTATCTAAAGATGTGTGGTGTAGGAATTCTGGTGCTGATCTCATGAGACTTGAGAATATGAGACCAGCATGAGAGACAGGTGGTGTGGGGGGAGCACGAGGAGGTCATAAGCACTGGTTCCTAAGATTTTGTCCTGGCTCCTAAATCTGCACAAAATTTGTCATGGCCTGGGCTTAAATGCAGTACCTGGATAAGGGACTGGAGGTGTTCACTGAACAATCAAAATAATACCAAGGGCGTTTTCCTTGATATTAAACTTAACTAAAGTGGATTGTTGCCACTTTTTCATGGGGGAGAAGAGTGGTGGACAAATGCCTTCATGAGTCAGATTTTACTCTGTACTTGCTTTTTTATATGTATAGTTTACAAAGTTAGTTTTGATTGTTTGCTTGCACCCTTTTCAGTAGTAGTGGTGTATATAACTAGCCTAGTTTTTGCTGCTGTGATTCTGAAAGAAAAGGACTAATTTTTAAAAAAGTACATCTTTATTGCAGAGTTCATATACTGTATATTCAAGATACAAAAAAAACAAGCTTGCATTTCAGATAAGCTGGGAGAATATATCTGCATACTATACATTCGCAGTTGGTGGTAGTTAAAATCATGTCTTTGGTATTGCATGGATCCATACAGGAAAGAGGCAGTAATGAAATGATTCATGTCCATTGTACTAAATTGAAATCACAGCCATCCGTTATGGCAACATACTTTCATTTTGTTTTAAAAACAAATTTGCAAGGAGGAACACTGAAGTTTCATTGATGTCCTTCATACAAAAATATACACCATCTTTAAAACACAAAGTCCTAATGGATCCTGAAAGGTTCTTAAGAAGCATTAATGAAGTAAATTGGCAATGCTGAAACATACAAAAAAGTCATTCATCCAGCCCTTTGTGGTCAATTCTGTGTGCTCGTAAGATGTAGCAGAACATGACTAATGGAGAAAAAAAACAATAAATAAAACTGCTTTTTGATGATCTACACTATAAATGGTAAACTAAAATCTAGCTTACAAGGAAGGAGGTGCATAAACACATTGCATTATTGTTATCAGAAACATTAGTTAATGGGTTTTATGCATTCATTTTGCCTTAACAAACGTGCTCCAACTTTTCTAAAGTGGTTTAAAATTGGGCCAGGAAAATCACATTTTCTCGGAAGTCACTTTTTCAGGAGAAATGTATCAAATGTGTGATTTAGAAAAAAAAAGATTAATTAAATGGGTAATAGCTGGCATTATGACAATTGTTTTTCATCATAGGTGTCATTTATGGAAAATAGGCAGCCCTAACATTTTTTGATTCAGTAACAATCTAAAGGAAAAAAAAGACATTGAATAACCTGTATAAGTCTCACTTAAGAAAACAGCATGAGTGTATATATAAAATGTAATGCAAACTGTAGCATTATGAACATCAACCTTGCCATACTTGTGCCTCAAAACATTTATTACACCACTGTGATAAATAATATACAAACTGTATATCTTAAAATAAGACCAGGGAGCCAGCTTCCCGAGACTTTATTCTGTGAACATTCTTTTCTAATCTTTCTGTAATGAAAACCTATAAATACAGTAAGCAGCCTATGTTAATAATCAACTCCACAATATTTTCATTATGTAGATTTTTTTCTTTTATAAATTTTATACATTACTAATCACTTTTAAATGACAGGTATTCCATACAGATACTACAATTCCACCTTGGTGATTTTGGTTGTTTGTGTATCTGCCATCTCCAAGCTGATAACTCCTACCATTTTCCAGGTATTGTAGTTCCACATTCGTACCAATGGACATAATTGATATGGGTCTCACGTCCTATTTTCCCAAACACAACAGGCTGTTGGCGAACTTCTCTATAATAACCTGGCAAAGCAACAGGAAAGTAAATACCTTATGTCATAAGACTTTTTTTAAACATTTTGTGTTTACGTATTGTGGTTTCAAATAAAGCAGATTATTTGACAGCCTAAAAAGGACCAATGAGTTTCAGCTTATATTTTGTGTGGCAAAAGAGAACAAGGGCCATATTCAGTGGTAGCCAGTGTGATTAAAGCGGCAGGCCATCAAATCTTTAATGCCCAAATACTCAGTGCCAGAGCCATATCCGGCCAACCCAAAGATTGATTTAGTATCAATATTCAGCCGCTGACCAGATAGTTAAACTGGTCAGGCCAGCTTTTTTGCTTCCTAACTTTCTTCAGGACCAAGCAGGAAGTCAGTCCTCACATATGGGTGTCATCGGCGCCGATGAAGCCCCAGCGGAGCATTTCCCCAGCTTTCTAAGAAAGCCTTTGGGAATGCAGGCACGCATGCGCGGTTCCCTTCCCGCCTAAAGGTGCCATCTTACCTCAGTCTCTCTTTTTCCGAGAAGCCCACCGGACGTGTGTCCTGTCATCCCGGATAAAAGTTGATTTTTTTTCGGCGATTCTCGCTGTTTTTTCTCCCGGTTCGACACTGGTTTCCCTTCCGCCGGGTTCGGTACACCGGTATCGAGTCCGATTTCTTCTTTTTCGTTTTTTGCCCTTCGTGGCTGGCGTTCGCGCCCTTTTTGTTTTTTCCCTGGAAGGCCGGTCCTTTGACCTCGCGGGGACTCTTTTTTTTCCCCGATGGCTTCCAGCGGTTTCAAGAAGTGTGTTCGGTGTAAGAAATTAATGTCTCTCACCGACACACACGACTGCTGCCTTCGGTGCCTTGGTCCTGATCACGACCCTAAGTCGTGTGGACCATGTGGGAAGATGTCTTCCAAGGCACTCCGAAGTCACCAGCAGCAGAAAGAAAGGCTTTTCTCAGACTCGGCCTCCGGCCGGGCCCAGGCCTCGTCTGAGGCCTCGACATCTCGGGATTCGGATCTCGAGCGCCGTCGAAGCTCCTCGGACAGGGGGTCCCCTGACTGGGAAGGCAAGAGGAAGAAGCGGCTCGCGAGGGCGTCATTGGAGGAGGTCCCTGGCTCCTCGAGGGCCAGGTCTAAGACCCCCGACCGTCGCCCTGGGCCCGTGGAACAAGAGAAGCCTGCCAAAGTTCCTCGCGTGGAGCCGGAGTCTGCTGGACGCGTGGAGCTGTAGTCCTCGGACTCTCCTCCCAAAGAGCCGACGTCGGGCCCGGCGCCGCCGGGGCCCGAGTCGGTGGCTGCTGCGTCTCCCGAGCTGAGTCTCAGGATGACAGCCTTGGAGAGCAGACTGTCTGCTTTCATGGAGCAGCAGCGGGCACTGATGGCCAGCCTGTCTGGCGCATCTGCCCCGACCACCGGGACATCGACTTCAAAGTTGACTCCGGAGACTGAGCTGATACTCGAGTCCATCATGGCTCAAAGTCTACCTCGGTCGAGGTCTCCCTCGACCTCCCGCTCGGGACCGAGGGCGTTGACACCGGTACCTCCGGCGTCGGGGCGGGTGCTCCAGGGCCCCGCAGGGTCGGACCCTGACTCCTCGTCGGACGAGTCTGCCTGGGAGATGGAGGATGAGGAGTCCCCCGATACGTTCAAGACTCTGTGCGTCCCGTCAGACTCACTGCAGTCTGAGCCCCGGAGTAGAACCCCTCCGGAGGATACTCGGTTCTCGGAGTTCATCCGGGATATGGCCACTGCCTTGGCTATTCCGGCAGACCCTGAGGAAGAGCCTCGAGCTGAAGAGCTCGAGGCCCTGCAGTATGACTCTCCTCCGAAGGAGGCCTTTACTGTCCCGGTTCCTCTGATGCTGGAACGGCTCCTCTTCAGGATGTGGGAGGTACCGGCCTCGGCGCCGGTTTTGAGCAAGCGAGTCGACTCGATCTATCGACTCAGGAAGAGCCCTGGCTTTCAGGAGGCACAGCTACCACACCATTCCATGGTTGTGGAATTGGCCATGCATCGTCTGAAGAGCCAGAAGATGCACTCCGTGGTGCCCCCCGGCAGGGAGGCCCGGAACCTCAATGGTGTTGGTAGAAAGTGCTTCTAGGGCTCGATGCTTGCTTGCCGTGTCCAGTCTTACCAGCTGTACATGGGCATGTACTTGCGGGACCTGGCCAAGGAGTTGGCCGGGTTCTCTGCTGGTCTCTCCGGGGAACCCTTGCAGAGATTCAAGTCCTTGTCCTCGGGGATTCGGGACTGCTCGAAGTTCATGTCCCGCGCCACCTACGATGGCTTCGAGGCTTCGGCCCGAGTTGCGGCAGCCGGCATCGCTGCTCAACGCCAGGCATGGCTGCAGTCATCGGATCTCGAGCCATGGGTTCAGGACAAGTTGGTCGATGTCCCTTGCCGAGGTGAAAACCTTTTTGGCAAGCCCATGACTGAGAAGGCCACCCAGCTCGAAACAGAGCACCTTACATGGACAAGGCTGTCTAGGAAGACCTCTGCCCCTTCTCATAAAAAGAAGGGCTCGGGTAAAAAGCCCTTTTACCCGAGGAAGGGCACTGCCTATAAACAGTACCCTCAATATCAGGCTGCCCAAGCTGCACCCCAGGGTCAGCAAGCCAAGGGGCAGGGTAATGGGCCCCGTAGGCAGAGGACCCCCAAGCCTCCGGCCCCTGCTCCCACTCAGCAGGGTGGGGGTTTTTGACTCCTTGAACGTAGCCTCTCCATCCCTGCTCTCCCAACCCTGCACAGGAGGTCGCCTCGCCCTCTTTGCCCACCAGTGGCCCCTCATCACCAGGGACAGTTGGGTGTTGGACATAGTCCACAGGGGCTATGCACTGCATTTTCACCAACTGCCTCCTCCTTACTTTCCAGGGGAGCCTCCAAGGCCTCCCCTGCACACAGACCACCTTCTTCAAGGGCTTCAAGGTCTGTTGGTGAACAGGGCAGTGGAGCCTTTGCCTCCCCACTTGCAAGGTCACGGATTCTACTCCAGGTATTTCCTGATGCCCAAAAGGACCGGTGGCCTTCGACCCATTCTGGACCTCAGGAACCTCAATATGTTCCTAGAAAAAGAAAAGTTCAAGATGCTTACTCTTGGAACACTTCTGCCCTACCTCCAGCAGGGAGATTGGCTATGTTCCTTAGATCTAAAGGATGCATACACTCACATCCTCATTCATCCAGACCACAGAAAGTACCTCAGGTTCATTGTGGGTGGAAACCATTATCAGTACAAAGTGCTGCCTTTTGGCCTCACCTCCGCTCCCAGGGTCTTTACCAAATGCCTGGCAGTGGTGGCGGCCTACCTGAGGAATCAGGGAATCTTTGTCTTCCCCTATCTGGACGACTGGCTCATCAGGGGTCAGACGTGCCAGGAGGCCAGACAAGCCACCCTCAGAACTATTGCTCTTCTTCAAAGCCTGGGGTTTGTCATAAACTTCGCAAAGTCCACTTTGCTCTCCTCCCAGAACTTGGAGTTCATAGGAACAAGGCTGGACTCTCTGCTGGCAAAGGCTTTCTTGCCAAAAGACAGGGCCCAAAGGTTGATAGCCTTGGCAAATCAGTTTCTCAGCAGGTCACTGGTCTCCGCCAGACTCTGCCTGAGGCTGCTTGGCCACATGGCTTCGACAGTACATGTGACCCCCAATGCCAGGCTCCATATGAGGCCTGCACAGTGGTGCCTTCAGACTCAGTGGTCACAGGCCACAGGCAGCTTCAGAGACAGGCTCAGGGTGTCCAGACAATTTCTGAACTCCCTCAACTGGTGGCTGCACTCACCCAATCTACTGAAGAGGGGGTGTCTTTTCAGATTCCTGGGTACACGGTGGTACTGGCCACAGATGCCTCCCTACAGGGCTGGGGAGCTCATTGTCTAGGCAAGTGCACCCAGGGCCTGTGGTCTCCTTGGGAAGCTGCACAGCAGATCAATCTCCTCGAACTCCGAGCTATTCGATTAGCATTCAGAGCTTTCTCTCCTACCCTGGCTCATCAATCTGTCCTGGTTCAGACAAACAACCAAGTAGCCATGTTTTATGTGAACAAGCAGAGCGGGACTGGGTCCAGAATCCTTTGTCGGGAGGCTCAGGACCTTTGTTCATTTGCCCTCAAGCACCACATGCTCCTCAAGGCTCTGTACCTTCCAGGACAGGACAACTACCTGGCTGACAGATTAAGCAGGATCCTGTAACCTCACGAGTGGCAGCTGCATCCCTCAGTAGTTCAGAAGATCTTCCTAAAATGGGGTCTCCCTTTGATAGATCTCTTTGCCAGTCCACTGAACAAGCAACTGCCAAAGTTCTGCTCCAGGCAACCGCATCCTCTGCGGATAGCAGCAGATGCTTTTCTGATTCCCTGGTCTCAGGACCTCCTGTATGCATTTCCTCCCACGTCCTTGGTGGCCCGAATTCTCTTCCAGATTCTTCAGGACAAGGCCTCGGTCCTACTGGTGGCTCCCAGGTGGCCGAGACAACCTTGGTTTCCACTTCTGCTTCAGCTGGCGGTGGATCCCCCACTGCCTCTGGGGTTGCAACCCGACCTTCTTTCACAGGAGCAGGGTTCTCTTCTGCACCCCAATCTCAAAGCTCTCAATTTGATGGCCTGGAGGCTGCAAGGGTAGTTTTGGCTCCCTGGGGCCTACCTCAGGAAGTTGAGGAGGTTGTCCTAGCCTCTAGGAAACAGTCCACTTAGGAAAACCTATGCTCTCAAATGGAAAAGGTTTTCTGTGTGGTGTCAGCTACGTACAGAAGATCCTTTTTCCTGTACTGTGCCAGTAGTGCTCCAGTACTTACTGCACTTATCAAATCAGGGACTTAAGTCCAATTCTGTTCGGGTCCACCTCTCAGCTCTACCAGCTCACCACTCACTGGTGGAGGGCCATTCTCTGTCAGGTCACCCCTTGGTGTCCCGCTTTCTCCGGGGCTTGCTTTTGCTCAAGCCTCCAATCCGTCGTCCTGCTCCTGAGTGGGAGTTGAATGTGGTCTTGCAGCAACTGACTCGCCCACCTTTTGAGCCAATGGCTACTTGTCCACTACGCTTCCTCTCCTGGAAGACACTCTTCCTAATAGCCCTTACCTCGGCTAGGCGAGTGAGTGAGCTTCAGGCCCTGGTCTGTGATGGGCCTTACACTAGGATTTATAGGAACAGGGTAGTCCTTAGGACTCATCCAAAGTTCCTCCCAAAGGTTGTATCCTCTTTCCACCTCAATCAGGAGGTGGTTCTTCCAACATTCTTCCCTAGGCCTCATGCAAGCCAGGCTGAAGCAGTCCTGCATACCCTGGACTGTAGGGGAGGGCCTTATCCTTCTACCTTGACCGTACGCAGGGGCATAGAAGGGCTACTCAGCTCTTTGTATCCTTTGACCCCAATAAGTTGGGGTTGGCTGTGTCCAAGCGTACCTTGTCCATCTGGGTGGCTGGCTGTATAACCTGGGCTTACAAGGTGGCTGACCTTCCTTTGCAGTGTAGGGTCACGGCCTATGGTGTCAGGGCAATGGCTGCCTCAGTGGCTCATCTCTGCTCTGTGCCCTTGGTGGACATCTGCAGGGCTGCAACTTGGTCTTCAAGCCAGACCTTTGCGGCCCATTACTGTCTGGAGAGGGAGTCCCGTAGGGACAGTGCTTTTGGCCAAGCAGTACTCCGGAATCTCTTTGAGGTTTAGGCAACTCCTGCCCTCTGTTGGGCTACTGGTGGAGGTTGTGTCCTTGAAAAGCCTTTCTTGGCTGCTGAGACTAGAGGGAGTACTCTTGTTCAGCCTGGGTTCCTCGGTAGCCCAGAGCTAGGGAGTCACCCATATGTGAGGACTGACTTCCTGCTTGGTCCTGGAGAAAGAGTAGTTACTCACCTGTAACGGGGGTTCTCCAGGAGCAGCAGGAATCAGTCCTCACAACCCTCCCTCCTCCTTTGGGAGTTGCAGTTGTACATAGTTTATTTTTTCATTTTTGTGTGCTGTTCTTAGCTATGTCATTTGACTGAGGTAAGATGGCACCTTTAGGCGGGAAGGGAACCGCTCATGCGTGCCTGCATTCCCAAAGGCTTTCTTAGAAAGCTGGGGAAATGCTCTGCTGGGGCTTCATCGGTGCCGATGACACCCATATGTGAGGACTGATTACTGCTGCTCCTGGAGAACACCTGTTACAGGTGAGTAACTACTCTTTAGTTGGTTAGGTCAGTGGCTCAATATTGCCGCTAACTGTGGGTTCCACTTCTGGTTAGCATTGGGGCATTCAGGTGCACAAACCAGACATGTTCTGCTGAATATTCCACTCGGTGAGATTAATTTGCTTTTAAGGTTTGCAAATGGCATTAATCCCTTTGAATATACCCCCACACTTTTTATTTTTTAAAAATTCTGTTATGTCTCCTTATAGTCTCTTCAAAAGTGTCACATTAAATATGTACCCAATCCTTCAATTTTCCTGCATGAAGGAAACATTCCATTATACCAATCCTATGACAGTAGATGAGTATGGATGCCTCAACCTTTTTACCCAGGTGCTAGGATGGTTTTGCATTGAATCTCTCTACCTATCTCTTCTCTTTTATTCACTAAGAGAGAAAATGAACCCTTGTCACTATCACTTGATTTGGTGTTTTTCTTCTGACCTGCTGGCTTTATTTCTCACTCGCTTTCCCCAAGGTCTATATTTCTTATATAGCTTTCCTCTGGCTCATTAACTGTTATTCCCACGTGTACCCTGACCCACTGTGGCTTCCTTTCCTGCCTTACCATATCATATATATTTCCTCAGATCTGCTGTTTCTCTTCCCCATGGCTCCACATCACTTTGCCTGTTGATGCTAATTCTGCAATTAGCTGTTCTTGTGTAATGCACACCTTTTTTCAAATATGTATTGTCCTCCCTGATTGCCCCTTTTACTCCATGGTCATTTGATAATTATATATGGGTCCAACTGACTCTCTCATAGAAACATCATGGCAGAAAAAGACCACATGACCTATCTAGTTTGCCCTTCCATATCAACTACAATAATCCCCTTTTTACCTTTAGAGATCCTCTGTGATTGTCCCATGCTTTTTTTTAAATTCAATAGAAATATTGAAGTGGAGTGGAGGAGTGGCCTAGTGGTTGGGGCAAGGTACTTCAGGCCAGAAGGTCGGGGGTTCAAATCCCACTAGAGGACAGCAACCTTGGGCCGGAAGGACTGGGGTTTCTAGTCCCACAGGTGCTCCTTGTGGTCTTGGGCAAGCCACTTAACCCTCCATTGCCCATGTTCCCTGTAAAATAGTTATTTCCAAGTTATAATGCCCTGTTTAATGTAATTTCAGTTTGTTCAATGTAAACCGCACTGATGCAGAATAGCGCGGTATATAAGAGAATGTAAATAAATAAAAATAAATAAAATATGATGGCACATGTTTCTTTAAAACTAAAAATAATGAGAATGTCTAATTCTCCAGGACCAAGCAGGAAGTCAGTCCTCACATATGGGTGACGTCGGCGCCGACGGAGCCCTCGCGGAGCAATTTTCCCCAGCTTTCAAAGAAAGCCATTGGGAATTGCAGCGCGCATGCGCGGTGCTCTTCCCGCCCAAGGGTGCCATCTTGCTCAGTCTTCTTTTTTCCGCGGAGCCCTACAGACGTTGCCTGTGAATCCCCGCAGAAAAGTTGATTTTTTTCTCTATTTTTTTTCTTTTTTCTTCGGTTCGACGCTGGTTCTTTTCCCGCCCGGACTCGCGACGCCGGTTGCGAGTCCATCCCTTATTTTTCGTTTTTTTGTCCTTCGTGACAGATTTCGCGCCTTTTTCCTTTTTCCCTGACAGCCCGGTCATTCGACCTCGCAGGGGCCCTTTTTCCCCCGATGGCTGCCAGCGGCTTTAAAAAGTGTGATCTCTGTAAGAAACTCATGTCTCTTACAGACACTCATGACTTCTGCCTCCGCTGCCTCGGCCCAGATCATGACTCCATGATCTGTGGGCCATGCGGCAAAATGTCCTCAAAAGCATTGAGGAGTCGGCAGCACCAGCGGGAACGTATCTTCTCTGACTCCGGCCGGGCTCGGACCTCGTCAGAGGCTTCGACGTCTCGGGACTCTGGTCCTGAGCATCGTCGAAGTTCCTCTGAAAGGGGGTCTCCTACCCGGGAACATCATCGGAAGAAGAAACCCGCGAGGGCGGGTTCGGTGGACGCTCCTGGTTCCTCAAGGGCCAGGTCGCATAGCCCCGATTCCCGTCCCGGGTCCTCGGAGACGGAGAGGCCGTCAAAACATCCTCGACTCGAGGTGGACTTGCCTGCTCACGTGAGTACTGTTGTCCTCGTTGACTCACCTCCGAAGGACCTGACCCCGACGCCGTCGGGGCCCGAGTCGGGGGCTGCTGGGTCTCCTGAGCTCGGACTCAGGTTGACGGCCTTGGAGAGCAGTCTGACTGCCTTCTTGGACCAGCAGCGGGTATTGATCGCTGGCCTCGCCGGTGCTTCTGCCCTGACCGCCGGGACGTCGACCTCCAAATCGACCCCGGAGACCGAGCTGATCCTCGAGTCCATGAGGGCTCGAGTCGATCCTCGGTCGAGGTCTCCTTCGGCCTCCCGTTCGGGACCGAGGTTGTCAACGCCGACTCCCTCGGCGTTGGAGCGGATGGCATCGGTGCCCGCCCGACCGGAGCCGATCGACTCCTCCTCCGAGGAGTCGGCCTGGGAATCTGAGGACGAAGAGTCACCTGGTTCCTTTCGGACTCGGTGTGTCCCTTCGGACCCCCGAGTTCGAACCTCGGAGACGGTCCCCCCCGGAGGATACCCGGTTCTCGGACTTCGAGAGGGATATGGCCAAGGCCTTGGCCTTCCCTGCGGATCCCGAGGAGGAGCCTCGAGTCGAAGAACTCGATGCCCTCCAATATGACTCTCCCCCGAAGGAGGCCTTTATTGTACCGGTTCCTCCGATGCTGGAACGACTTCTCTTCCGCATGTGGGAGAGCCCGGCGTCGTCGCCGGTGTTAAGCAAGCGGGTCGATTCCATTTATCGAGTCCGCAAGAGCCCCGGCTTCCAGAAGGCACAACTACCGCACCATTCCATGGTGGTGGAATCGGCCATGCATAGACTTAAGAGTCAAAAAATGCACTCCTCGGTGCCCCCTGGTAGGGAAGCCCGAAGCCTGGATGCCCTCGGTAGGAAGTGCTTCCAGGGCTCTATGCTTGCTTGTCGAGTCCAGACATACCAGCTCTACATGGGCATGTATCTCCGAGACCTGGCTAAGGAAATAGCCGGGTTCTCTGCTGGTCTCTCCGACGAACCTTTGCAGAGGGTTCCAATCCTTGTCTACTGGTATTCGAGAGTGCTCCAAGTTTATCTCTCGAGCAGCCTACGATGGTTTTGAGGCGTCGGCTCGAGTAGCTGCGGCCGGCATCGGTGGACGCCGCCAGGCTTGGCTTCAGACGTCCGACCTCGAGCCCTGGGTACAGGACAAGTTGGTCGATGTCCCCTGCCGAGGTGATAACCTCTTTGGCAAGCCCATGGATGAGAAGGCTGCACAAATCGAGACGGAGACTCTTACCAGGACTCGTCTCTCGAGGAAGACCTCTGCCCCTTCTCAAAAGAAGAAGGCCTCGGGGAAAAAGCCCTTTTACCCGAGGAAAGGTGCTGCCTATAAATACTACCCTCAATATCAGGCCTCAGCGGCTCCCCCACAGGGAAAGCAGGCCAAGGGACGGGGTACTGGATCCCGTAGGCAGCAAGCCCCCAAGCCTGCACCACCGGCCCCTGCTCAGCAGGATGGGGGTTTTTGACTTCCTCAGCATAGCCTCTCCCCCTCAGCTGGTTTCTCTCAGCACAGGAGGCCGGCTGGTCCACTTTGCCCAAAGGTGGTCCAACATCACCACAGATACCTGGGTACTTCACATAGTTCAAAAGGGTTATCTTCTTCACTTTCACCAGGTACCTCCCTCCTACTTTCCAGGGGAGCCTCCCCGACTACCTTTGCACAGGGACTTACTACTTCAGGAGTTAGCAAGTCTCCTTCAGGAACAAGCCGTGGAACCGGTGCCCCACCACCTAAAAGGCCAGGGGTTTTACTCCAGGTACTTCCTGATTCCAAAAAGAACAGGAGGCCTCCGACCCATCCTGGACTTGCGAAACCTCAACAAGTTCCTTGCAAAGGAAAAGTTCAAGATGCTTACCCTTGGAATCCTGCTGCCATACCTCCAGCAGGGAGACTGGCTATGCTCCTTGGATCTGAAAGATGCATATACTCATATCCTCATTCATCCGGACCACAGACAATATCTCAGATTTGTTGTGGGAGGAAATCATTACCAGTACAGAGTGCTGCCCTTTGGCCTATCCTCCGCACCCAGGGTGTTCACCAAATGCCTCGCAGTGGTGGCGGCTTATCTAAGACTTCAAGGTCTGTTTGTGTTCCCATACCTGGACGACTGGCTCATCAGAGCCCAGTCTTCCCAAGAGGCCACTCAAGCCACTCATCGCACTGTGGCTCTGCTCCAGCACTTGGGTTTTGTCATAAACTTTGCAAAGTCCACTTTGCTCCCCTCTCAAAATCTCGAGTTCATCGGCGCCCGGTTGGACACACTTCAGGCGCGGGCCTTCCTCCCTCTGGACAGGGCCAAGCGGCTCATGGATCTCGCCGGCCACTTTCACAGCAATGCGCTGGTCTCAGCCAGGCACTTTCTGCGACTGCTCGGCCATATGGCTTCCACGGTCCATGTGACCCCCAATGCCCGACTGAACATGCGTCCTGCTCAGTGGTGCCTTCGCAATCAATGGTATCAGGCCACGGGGAGCCTAGCGGACTCCGTACAGATCTCCGACCAGCTGGTCTCTTCTCTACAATGGTGGCTTCATCTGCCCAACCTGGTACTAGGAGTGACTTTTCAGTCCCCTACGCATTCTCAGGTCCTGACGACCAATGCTTCTCTCCTGGGTTGGGGAGCACATTGCCAAGGGACATGTACTCAAGGCCTCTGGACTCCTTGGGAGTCTGCTCAGCAGATAAACTTCCTGGAGCTCAGAGCCATCCGCCTAGCGCTCAAAGCATTCTCTCCTCACCTGGTTTCTCACCAGTCGGTGCTGATACAGACCGACAATCAGGTTGCAATGTTCTACGTGAACAAACAAGGCGGAACAGGCTCCTTCCTTCTCTGTCAGAAGGCACAAAAACTATGCTCTTGGGCAGTCCACCACGGCATCATCCTCAAGGCTGTCTATCTCCCAGGTCAAGAAAATTACCTGGCCGACAAGCTCAGCAGGATCCTCCAACCACACGAGTGGAGGTTGGATCCGCTGGTGGTTCAGCGGATCTTTCTCAAGTGGGGCCTCCCCACCATGGATCTGTTTGCCAGTCCTCTGAACCGGCAGCTGCCCAGATTCTGCTCACGACAGCCGCATCCTCTTCGGGTAGCGGTGGATGCTTTTCTAATTCCATGGTCCACCGGCCTCTTGTATGCCTTTCCTCCCATGCCACTGGTGTCTCGGACGCTCTTCAAGGTTCTCAGAGACAAAGCATCGATGATCCTAGTGGCTCCCCGGTGGCCGAGACAACCTTGGTTCCCGCTTCTGATGCAGCTAGCGGTGGACACTCCTCTTCCACTGGGATTTCAGCCCGACCTCCTATCGCAGGATCAGGGGACTCTCCTACACCCCAATCTCCGGTCCCTTCATCTGATGGCCTGGCTGCTGAAAGGGTAGTCCTTGCTCCTCTGCAGCTACCTCCAGATGTGGAGGAGGTCGTCTTGGCCTCCAGGAGGCCCTCCACCAGAAAGGCCTACGCTCTCAAGTGGCGTCGGTTCTCCATCTGGTGTACTCAGCAGTCTCAAGATCCTTTCTCCTGTTCAGCATCAGTGGTCTTGCAGTACTTGCTCTCTCTCTCCAACCTTGGACTTAAGTCCAACTCGGTAAAGGTCCACCTCAGTGCTATTTCTGCGCATCACATGCCGGTGGATGGTAGACCTCTTTCCAGCCACCCTCTGGTGGCTCGGTTTCTCAGAGGCCTCCTTCTCCTTAAGCCACCTTTGTGCCCGCCAGCCCCAGACTGGGACCTTAATGTGGTGTTGCAGCGGATTACCTGTCCACCTTTTGAGCCTATGGCTACCTGTCCACTACGTTTTCTTTCCTGGAAAACCTTGTTCTTGGTAGCCCTCACTTCTGCTAGATGCGTTAGTGAGCTGCAGGCCCTGGTTTCTGATCCTCCTTACACTAGGTTCTACCAGAACCGGGTAGTCCTACGGACTCACCCCAAATTTCTTCCCAAAGTGGTTTTCCCTTTTCACATCAACCAGGAGGTGGTACTTCCGACCTACTTTCCCAGGCCGCACTCCAGCCGAGCTGAAATGGTCCTGCATACCCTGGACTGTAGAAGGGCGTTTGACCTTCTACCTTGACCGTACGCGGGAGCACCGAAAGGCTGTTCAGCTCTTCGTGTCTTATGACCCCAACAGGTTGGGGCTCCCTGTCTCCAAGTGTACTCTGTCCATCTGGATTGCGGACTGCATCGCTTGGGCTTACAAGGCTGCGGGCCTCGTGCTGGAAGGTAGAGTCACTGCTCATCGTGTTCGGGCGAAGGCTACGTCAGTAGCTTACCTCCGCTCTGTTCCATTGGCAGACATCTGCCGGGCCGCTACTTGATCTTCAAGCCAGACTTTTGCAGCCCATTACTGCCTGGAGAGGGAGTCCCGCAGGGACAGTGCTTTCGGACAGGCAGTCCTCCGTAACCTATTCGAGGTATAGGCAACTCCTACCCTCCATCCCGGATGTTGGGCTACCGGTTGGAGACATATTCAGAGAAGATTCCTTCCTTCTGTGCTACTGACCTCGAGGGAGCTCATTTTTGTGCTTAGGGTCTCCGGTAGCCTTAAGCTTGGGAGTCCCATATGTGAGGACTGACTTCCTGCTTGGTCCTGGAGAAAGCGTAGTTACTCACCTGTAACAGGTGTTCTCCAGGAGCAGCAGGAATCAGTCCTCACAACCCTCCCTCCTCCCCTTGGAGTTGCAGTTATATGCTTTCATTTTTGCTAATTTTTGCTGTCTTTTAGCTATGTCATCTGACTGAGCAAGATGGCACCCTTGGGCGGGAAGAGCACCGCGCATGCGCGCTGCAATTCCCAAAGGCTTTCTTTGAAAGCTGGGGAGAATTGCTCCGCGAGGGCTCCGTCGGCGCCGATGTCGTCCATATGTGAGGACTGATTCCTGCTGCTCCTGGAGAACACCTGTTACAGGTGAGTAACTACGCTAACTTTGGGGACAAACACTAATTTTGATAGACCCACCTGCTAGTTAACTCTGGTAGGCTGCACAAGGGAAATTGGAGGCTGGGTAATAGCCATCGTACAACTAATAGCCATTTAATTTATCACAAATGTTTAAACATGAAAAGGGAGGAGTCAGGTGTGAACTAAGTGTGGGATCGCGTCTCACAAATGTACAGGAGAATTAGGAAGGTACAGAGAAGGGTGGGCAAAAGAATAAAGGGAATGAAATAGGTTAAAGAGGTTAGGGCTCCAGATTGGAGAAGAGACAGCTGGGGGAAGAATATGGTAGAGGTCTATAAAATCCTGAGTAGAGTGGAAAGAGTAAATGTACTTTTTTGAAAGAGCAATCAATCAATTTGCAAGTACTAGGGGGACACACTATGAAGCTACATTGAAGTATATATAAAACAGATTTGAGAAAATATTTTTTTCTCTCAACATATAATTTAACTTTGGAACTCATTGCAGGAGGATTTGGTAAAAGCAGGTAGTATAGCTGGGCATGGGTGTAGTTTGATTACTTCATTTTTGGGGCAAAGGGTGGGGTGACATTTTTTTATATTCATTATGGTTTTCTTTAAAAAAAATATACTAGATGCATAGGAAGCTAGTATATCAAACAGGTGAGGGATGAGCTGGCGCCCCCCAAGATACTCAGAGGGAGCAGAGGCTCTCATTCAGTGGCTTTATCAAAAAAAGGGAAAACATATTCCCAAGCTATATAATTAAAATACAACAAAAATTGTATCTGTTCTCTGGGAAGAAGCAGTAAATCAGTCCTCACTTATGGGTGATGCCGGCGCAGACTGAGCCCAAGCGGTAATCTCTTCCCAGCTTTCAAAGAAAGCCTTTGGGAGATGCACCATGCATGTGTGGTCCCCTTCCCACCTAAGGATGCCATCTTGCCTCGGTCTCCTTTTTTTTTTCTTCTTCACAGAGCCCAGCCCATCGGACATGTGTCTGTTCCCCTGGCTAAAAGTTGATAGTTTTAGTCTTCTAATTTGCTTTTCTCCAGTCGTGTACCAGTCTGCTTGCTGCGGTGTCACATTTTTTTGGGTTCTATTCTTTTTTTTTTCTTTGGCATGGGCTCATGCCAATTCCTGGCCAGGCCAGCTGAGTTTGATCTTGTGGGGGCTGTCTTCCCTGCCATGGCCTCAGTCAGTGACTTCAAGCCATGTGACCTCTGTGCTTGGACATGCACAACTGCTGCCTTCAATGCCTAAGGCTGAATCATGATCTCCTGCTCTGCAGTCTCTGTAAGCTGATGACTTCCAAGGCCCTGAAGGGCCAGCAGCAGCAGCATGAGTCCATCCTCCATAAAGTTGACGGCCCTGGAGTTGTCCATGAGACCTCGTTTCAAGTCCTCTGGGACCTCTGATCCAGCCAGAGCTCCACCGTTGAGGGCTGCCAGAAGAGCTGGAAGCCCTCAAAGATCATGTCAGGAGATGAGTCAGGGAAAGTTGGGAAATCCCACAGGTCCAGGACCTGTAGCCTTCGAGGTGAGGCAGAGGGAGACAGCCAGGATAGGCCTTCCTAGTTGCCCCGACAGGAGCTGTTAACATTAAGGGATTGGCCTTGGACCTCCAGGCCATCCTTGTCAAGGACTCCCCCTCAATGGAGCCGGCACTGGGCCTGAAGTCCTCGATGCCGAAGGCTGTGAGCCATCTGGTCTCGAGGCCAGGAGGGGGGCCCTGGAGCACAGTTTGTCTGCCTTCTTGGCCCAGCAGCAGGCTCTGATGCACGGTTCCTCCAGGTCATTGCTCCCAACCCACGGGACCCTCCATGTCAAGAGACTCCCCAGAGGTCAAACCTATTCTCGAGCACCACCGGCTTTGAGAGATCTCTTGGCATTGGTCCTGTTCCTCAGGGCTGCGGTCTTTCCTACTCCGTGCCCTCACCTCTGAGTGATGGGCAGCTGGGGCACCGGAGCCTTTGGTGTGACCCCGAGACCTGGGGAACCCTAGATTCCTCCACAACCTCAGAATCAGATTGGGAGACAGACTACGAGGAGTCCCTGGATACCTGCCAGCACTGGGATGTACCCTTGGACTCTATCTTCCCCGGAGATGCGGTGCTGCTCCCCTTCTGGCCTTCCTTGACTTCATGAGGGATATGGCGAAGGCCCTCACCTTCACCATGGAGTCAGAGCAGGATCCTCCAATACAAGGCTTTTCTGAAGGAGGCATTCATAGTCCCTGTCCCCCCCTCCCCCTCCCCCCCCCATCCCCATCTTAGAATGGCTGCTTCTCTGCATGTGGGAGACATGATCCTCGGTCCCCATTGTAAGCAGGCGGCTGGACTCGATGTAATGGGTCTGCCGGAGCCCTGGCTTCCAAAAAGCCCAACTGCCATATAACTCCATGATAGTGGAATCAGCCATGCATCAGCTCAAGAGTCAGAAGATGCACTCCTTGGTGTCCTTGGGAAAGGAGGCCTGTGCCATGGATGCTATAGGCAGAATGTGCTTCCAGGGCTTGATGCTTGTCAGCGGGATCCAGGCCATACTAGCTGTACATGGACATGTACTTGTGGGATCTGGTGAAGGAACTCACCAGGTTCTCGGCTGGGCTCTGGAACCTCTCCAGCAGTGCCGGACCCTGTCCTTGGCAGTCAGGGAATGCTCTGTTTATTACTCGGGCAGCCTATGGTGGCTTCGAGTCGGCGGCTAGAGTAGCTGCAGCAGGCATTAGTTCCCAACGCCATGCCTTGCTACAGTTGTCCAACCTGAAGCAGTGGGTGCAGTACAAGCTGGTCCATGTCCTTTGCTAGGGGGAGAATCTTTTTGACAAGCCCATGATGAACAAGGTCACAGAGTTGGAGTCAGAGTACCTGATAAGGACCAGGCTTCCAAGAAGACTGCTGACCTTTCACAAAGGAAGGCTTCGGGTAGAAAGTCCTCATTTCCAAAGAAAAGGAAGGCTTATGGAAACTATCCCCAGTACCCGGCCTTCTCAGCTGCCCAATTGGGCCAGCAGGCCCCGGGAAAGGGGCATGACCCATGTAAACCTAAGACTCCCCAAAGCCCCAGACCGCGTACCTGGTGCAACCTACTGGGGTTTTTTTACTCCATGGGAATAGCTTCCCTTCCCCCAGGAGGCATAGCCCTGCAGCACAAGGAGGGTCACCTGGTGCAGTATGCCTGACGTAAGGGACCTCCTCCACCTCCTATAGATGCCTCCCTGGGAGAGCCAGCCCCCCCCCCCCGGATTCCCCTTCACTGGGCCCTGCTCCAGCAGGAACTCGCAGGCCTTCTAGCAAGCAAGGCAGTGGAACCTGTCCCCACCCACTTCAGGGACAGGGGGGTTCTACTCCTGCTATTTCCTGGTCGCCAAAAGGATTGGGGGGTTTTGCCCCACCCTAGACCTGTGAGGTTCCTGGTGAGGGAGAAGTTCAAGATGCTCTCCCTTGGAACACTGCTGCTATACCTTCAGCAGGGAGACTGGCTATGCTCCTTGGACTTAAAGGATGCATATACACACATCCTTATCCACACCCTCCACAGGCAGTATCCTTTTGCTTCGTGGTGGGTGGAAGTCATTACCAATACAGAGTGCTCCCCTTTGGGTTGCCCGTTACCCCATGAGTATTCACCAAGTGCCTGCTGATAGTCATGGCCCGCCTTGGGCGCCAGGAGTCTTTGTCTCCCTCTATCTGGATGACTGGTTGGTAAAGGGCAGCACTGCTGCCAAAGTGCAGCAGGCAACAGGCTGTAGGCTGCACAATCCTTGCCCTGGAGCACTTGGGGTTCATAGTCAGCTACCCAAAGTCTCATCTCTAGCCAACTCAAAATCTGGAGTTCATAGGCACGCAGCTGGACACAGTCCAAGCCAGGGCATTTCTTTCAAGGGACAGGGCCCTGTGCCTCCTGACACTCGCAGAAGACACCCAGCACCTAGCGCCTCTGTTTGGCATCTGCCCTACACATGCTTCGTCTACTGAGCAACATGGCTTCCATGGTGCATGTCACCCCAGATGGCCCCATGTGAATGCATTCTGGTCCAGTGGGCGCTCTCAACTGTCACAGGGTACCTGAGGGATCAAGTGACTATCACCAGTCCCCTGGCATGCACTCTTGGCTGGTAGCAGCACCACCTGCATCTACTGGCAGGGATGCCTTTCCAGACCTCCACATCATGGAGGATCCTCACAACAGATTCCTCATAATCAGTGTGGGGGAGCCCACTGTGGTGACCTCTGTACTCAGGGCTGTTGGTTGCCGGTGGGGAGCCTTCAGCGGATCAACCTTCTCGAGCTCCGGGCAGTTGCCTTAGCCCTACGGGCTTTTCATCACCACCTGCTGAACTAAATGGTAATGGTCCAGATCGACAATCAAATGGCAATGTTCTACAGAAACAAGCAAGGGGGCATGGGGTTGTCCCTCCTTTGCCAGGAAGCGATGCATATCTGCACTTAAGCCAGCAGCAATGGGATGCTCCTGTGGGCAGTATACCTCCTGGGCCAGGATAATGCCCTGGTGGACTGACTTGGCTGGGTCCTTCAGCCTCACAAGTGGAGGCTGGGCCCCAGGGTTCCCCATCGGCTCTTCTGGTGCTGGGGGCTCCCATAGATGGATCTCTTTGCCAGCCCAGCCAATGTCCAGCTGCCCCGCTTCTGTTCCTGGCAGTCGCACCTCGCCAGGGTGGCAGTGGATGCCTTTCTGATTTCATGGGCAGAGGGCCTCCTCTATGCCTTCCCGTCCACGCCCCTGATTGCCAAGACCCTCTTCAAGGTCCAACATGCCAGGGCCACAGTGATCCTGGTAGTTCCAGGGGGACCAGGCAGCCATGGTTTCTGCTGCTTCTCCTCCTCTGCATGGCACCCCTGGTTCGCCTGGGGTGTGACCCAGGCCTACTGACACAGGAAGAGGGCTTTCTCTTGCACTCCAAACTGGGATCCTTGATGCTCACAGCCTGGTTGATAAGCGGGTAGCCCTGGCTCCTTTCAGACTCTCTACAGAGGTGGAGGAGGTAGTTCTGGCCTCTCGTAAGACTTGCATGTGGTGCACGAAGAGGCAGATCAACCACTTCTGCTCCATCCACCTGGTGCTACAGTATTTACTTCACCTGTCTCAGGCAGGCTTGAAGTCTAACTCAGTATACCGGCAGCGCAACACCATCTAATTGAGGGCAGATCCTCTCCATGGCGTGCTTCCCGAGGGGTCATCGCCTCTTGAAGCCTCCAATCCATCCCGCAGCAGCAGAATGGGACTTGAACGTGGTACTTTTGAAGCTTACTGTGACACCATTTGAGCCTCTCGGCTCCTGTCACCTTAAGTACCTCACTTGGAAGGTGGTGTTCCTTGTGGTGCTCACGTCTGCTTGCTGAGTCAGCAAGAGCATTGGTGACAGACCCACTGTACACACTGTTCTATAGGGACAAGATCATTCTCCGCATGTACCCCAAATTTCTACCCAAGGTGGTGTCCCCCTTACACCTTAACCAGGTGGTGGTGTTACCCACCTTCTTTCTATGGCTCTACACCAGCAGGGCAGGGGCCGACTTTCACACCACACTGGACTGTGTAAGCAGGTACTCTCCTACCTGCTCACACCCAGGACCACCACCGAGCTCCTCAGCTCTTTGTCTCCTTTGACCCAAGTCGTTTGGGGACAACGGTCTCTAAATTAACTCTGTCCACCTGAGTAGTGGACTGCATCTCCTTTATCTACGAGCAGGCTGATCTCTCGCTGGAATGCACTGTGGCAAATCTGTGCTCTGTTTCCTTGTGGGAAATCTGCTGGGTTGCCACCTGGTCCTCAGTCCATACCTTTGCAGCTCATTATTGCCTGGAGAGGGAGTCCTGTTAGGACAGTGCCTTTGGCCAAGCAGTACTCTGTCATCTGTTTGGGGTGTAGGCAACTCCTGTCTTCTGGCCCTTACTGTGTTCAGGCTACCGGTGAACTGTTTTTTAGCTGGACAGTTGGGTCACTTGTGGTCTTTTGTCTTCCGACTCAGTTGCTGCTGCTGCTCATGGCTCAACTTTTTCTGATCACTCGTGGCTTTTACTGGGTTTTTGATAGCTGGAGAATCCCATAAGTGAGGACTGATTTCCTGCTTGTTCCTGGAGAAACTATAGTTATTCAACTGTAACAGGTGTTCGCTGGGGCAGCAGGAATCAATCTTCACTACCCTCCCTCCTCCCTGTGTAGTTGCTTCTTGCTGTCTTGTGCTATATCATCTTACTGAGGCAAGATGGCACCCTTAGGTGGGAAGGGGACTATGCATCTGTGGTCCATCTCCCAAAAACTTTCTTTGAAAGCTGGGGAAAGATTACTGCGTGTGCTCTGTTAGCGCTGACAGCAGGGGTGGCTCAAGGCAATCTGCTGCTTAAGGCGAAGGATGAGATGGTGCCCCCCCCCCCCCCCCGGTAGAGGGGCAGGGCTTTTTCAAAACTCCTATCAGGGACTGAACCAAACCAAAAAGCTGATTAGATTATATGGAGGAAATGCAAGATGTTGACATACCAAGGAAATAAAAACAGCGAGAACCACAGCATAGTTTATAAAACTAAATTATAACGAATTTTTGTTTTGTTATAAGCTGCGTTATGGTTCTTGCTTTTTCAACATATATTTTGCATCCCCAGAACCCCCTTCAACTGTGGGTGCAGAGAAGAACCAGGACATTCACCTACCGAACTCAATATCTTTAAAAAAAAAAAAGAAAGACATCTTGATTCTGATCATCTCACTACTAACAACAACAACAACAACAACAACCACCACCACCAACAACAACATTCTCCAGTACCAGGCATACTGTGAACTAAAACAAAAACCTACAATAAAGTCACTGAGTATAGAGCAAATCTACCATACCATATCAGCACCAACTTCCAAAACTCATATAAGGAGCCCATTAAAAAAAAGCGCCACTAAATACTACAGTGGGGCCCTGGAACATCAATACACGTATTTGAAAAGCTGAACAAGTCAAATTACTACACTACAGATCTTTATGTACAAGCTCCATGTTAACAGAACACCTGGCCTCAGACACACTCAGAACACAGACCCTCATCAAGTACAGAATGAGTGACCTACAATCTAAAATAAAAATATGTAGATAAAATTTAAACTGAAACCCCAAGAAGCCAGACTCCGCATGCAGTGCAACATCAGATAAATAAGAGATGTAGGTCCCCCATACTGAGTAAAATATAAAGATAGCACAAAGCCCAATCATTAAAAATAAATAAATAAAATTATTTTTTCTACCTTTGTTGTCTGACCATTTTATTCTCTGATCATGCTGGTTCTGATCTGAGGCTTCTGCTTTCCTGTCTTCTCTTAGCCATCTTTCTGTGGTCTATGGTCCATCTGCCATTTCTTATCTCTTCTTTTGTTTTCTTCACTTCTTTCCATCAGCCTATTTCCAGTCCCAATAACCCTTCCCAGTATCAGCCCCTTTCCAGTCCTCCCTCTCAGTACCTTCCAATGTCAACTTGCATTCCCATGATTGCCACTGGTGTCCATTACCCCTCCTTCCACACTATCCAGCTCCCTCTAGGCCAAATACCTTGGCAGCCCATCTCAGCATCCACTCCCAGTCCCATTCTCCCATCCCCTCACAGCAGTCTTAGCCCCCAGTTTTCTTCCAGGGTCAGCAGCTCTATCCTCCCTCCCCACCATCAGCCCATTCCCAGTTGAAGCCCCCCAATCAGCTCACTTCCAGTGCTAGTCCCCCCTCAATCCCATTACCAGTCCTAGCCTCCACTAATCAGCCCATAACTAGTCCCAACCCCCCTCAATTAGTCCATTCCCAGTCCTAGCCCCCCCACCCGATCTGCCCATTATCAATGCTAGCCCCCGCCATCAGCCCATTATAATCCTAACCTACACTATCTCTCCCCTTTGTCCAGCATTTGCCCCCCTGTCTCTCCCCTTTGTTTAGTACTTATCCCGCTCTTTGTCCAGTATGTCCCCGTCTTCCACTTTGTCCAGTATTTGTCCCCCATCTTCCCCCTTTGTCCAGCATGTCCCTTGTCCTCCTGTCCCCACTCCCTCCACCTGCACCTCTCATCCGGCAGTGGCACTCCGGTTGTTTTTATTTTAGATTTTGCTGCTTCTGGCTTGCCTCTGCTTTCCCGCTGTGTTTTTTCCCCTCAACAATGGTTGCAGCAAAAAAAAAAAAAAAAAGCGGCGGGAAGCAGAGGCAGGCTAGCAGCAGCAAAATCTAAAATTAAAACAGAGTGCCGCCGCTGCCACACAAATCAGCCTGATCGCTTGCATGGTTCCTGCAAGTGATCAGGCTGATTTGTCCGATGCCGGCAGCACTCCAGCTCTGTTTTAATTTTGTGTGGGAAATCAGAGACTGCAAAATCTAAAATGAAAACAGAGCCGGAGTGCTGATGTCTGAGCGCTGCCCCCAATGGAGTGCTGCCTGAGGTGATCACCTCAGGTGGCTTAATGGAAGAACCTAACTGACATGAGTGAGGACTGATTCCTATTGTCCCTGGAGAACACTTATTACAGGTGAGTAACTATGCTTTCCTGATCGTCTCTCCGGGCCAGTCCAGGAACAAGAGGGTTGTCAATCTTCTCCGGCAACTGAGGACTGAAATCTGAAGTTTTGTAGATCTGATATCTGGCTCCCCCTACTGGACAAACCTCAGTCTTTTCAGTCCTCAGCAGCTGGGGTTGACTGTTTCCTGGCTGGCTCCGAGTAAACCCTTCATGTTTAGAGTTATTCTTATCTTTTCTTTTTCATTTATTTGGCTTTCAGCAGTGCTCCTGTGGAACGGACTCTAGCAGAGTTCTCCTCCACTTTTTTTTGTACTTTAATTTGGCTAACGCGGCTGTCAGACATACGGCACACGAAGCGCGTGGGGCAGAACCTGCCTTCTTAATAGCTTTGTTTCAGGAGGGAGCAGAAAGGTGCTGGGAGCCCCAGGGTCAATCCTGCTACCCTCGGAGTTGAGTTTAATCCCCCACTAGCAGTGGGGTTCGTTGCTCAGCTGATTAGTGCCTTCACACAGGTATGTGGCCGGTTTCTTGATCCCTCTGGGGCTTACAAGGGGTTTTTGGTTTTCTCCGCGATTGTTTTTCGTTCGCCGGTTTTTTTCTTGCGACTCTGGTTTTTTGCCCGGGGAGGGGTTCTTCCTCCGGTTCGTCGTAGTTTTTGCCGTTTGGCTTCTGGGAATAGCGCGTTCCGCTTAGTTTTTTCTCTATGGAGAATTCTTCGGGGGAAGGCTCTCAGAGCGGTTTAGTTTTGGCGGGAACGACAGCCATCTCCGTTTCAGCCTCAGATCCCTCATTGTCACAGGGACGGCCTGCAAAGAAGAAGGCCAAGACTAAAAGACATGGTTCAGTGGGGGAAGCTCCTCCATCTTCCCTGTCTGACATTAAACAGGGTTTAGAATCAGTTTTTTCGGCTGATTTCATTTTAGCTCTCCATCAGGCATACTGTATTAAATGGCAGCAGTCTCAGCAGCAGCCTTCTAGCCAGGGGGCCACGTAGTTTTTGTAGAATGAGTTTTCTGGGTCGGATCCGGGTGAGGGTCCCTCCAACCTTGCTCTTGGGACGGAAAATCCTGCAGGCACAGCCACTCAGCACCACTTGGAGATTCATAGTGTGGAGGAAGGGGAGCGCCTTTCTGATTCTGGGATGGAGTGGACCAATGAGTTCGAGGATTCAGAACTCGGCTCTAGTGAGGATCCTAATATGTTTAGAGTCTTTAGAAAGGACGAGTTGGGGGCTCTTATCATTCAGACCTTATCAGCTCTGAACATTGCCTTGCCTGCGGCTCAGGAGGAGCCGTTGGAGGATCCCCTGCTCCAGGGGTTTAAGTCAGAGCAGAAGTGTTTCCCTGTTCACAGGGTAATGAAACAGATGGTGGAATCCGAGTGGGAATGCCCTGAAGCGTCTTTACGCGGGGCTCGGTCTATTAGTAGATTGTATCCTTTGCCGCAGGAGGAGCAAGAGTTGTTGAAATTGCCTAAGGTGGATGCCTTAGTTTCTGCTGTTACGAAGAAAACCACTATTCCAGTGGAGGGCGCTACGGCTCTCAAGGATTTGCAGGATAGGAAGCTGGAGGCCTTGCTGAAGCAGGCCTTCGAGTCTTGTGCCCTGTCTCTCTGAGCGGCTATCTGTGGGGCCTATGTTTCTCGAGCTTCCATTCGTTGGATTCAGGGGGCTTCGTCCTCCCAGTCCGGGCAAGCCGATGGTGCTAAGTTGGAATCGGCGGCGGCTTACTTGGCGGATGCCTTCTATGATCTTGTGAGGGTTTCGGCTAACTCTATAGCGTCCTTAGTGGCTGCTCGTAGGTTTCTTTGGTTACGGAATTGGGCGGCGGATGCCTCTTCTAAGGCTCGGTTCAGTAAGCTTCCGTACAAGGTTTCGCTGCTTTTTGGCGCAGCCCTAGAAAAAATTGTGAAGGACCTAGGGGACTCTAAGGGCGGTCGTCTTCCTGAGGACCGGCCCAAGGCTCCTAAGCCTGTCCCTTTGCACAGAGGCGCGCCTCGGGATTTTCGTCGGTTCCGCGGTTCCCGATTTACTCCGTATCAGCGGGGGCGCTTTGCGGCCCGAGGCCAGTCCTTTCGAGAGGCCAGAGGCTTCGGAAGAGGTTATTTCGGAGGACAACAGAATGCCTCCAAGAAACCACAATGAAGTGCGGCTGACCCAGGCAGACTTCCCGGTGGGAGGACGGCTGCAAGCCTTCCTGTCGGCCTGGGTCTCTATAACTTTGGACCAGTGGGTCTTGGAAATTATTTGCGAGGGATATGCTCTCGAGTTCGCTCTTCCTCTGTCGGATGCTTTCGTGGTGTCTCCATGTGGTTCGGTGGAAAAGCAGGTGGCAATAACTCAAACTCTTCGGCGGTTGGTGCGCCTTCAAGCGGTGGTTCCGGTGCCGCCAGACCAATTAGGGTTAGGTCGTTACTCCATCTATTTTGTCGTTCCCAAGAAGGAGGGGACGTTTCGGCCTATTCTAGATCTCAAGCACGTAAATCGCTGCCTGCGGGTTCCTCATTTCCGCATGGAGACCCTTCGTTCCGTCATTCGCTCGGTGCAGCCGACAGAGGTGTTGACGTCTATAGATCTTACGGAGGCCTATCTTCATATTCCGATACACCCGGAGCATCAAAGGTTTCTTCAATTCGCAGTTCACTTGGGTCATTTCCAGTTTTGAGCCTTACCGTTCGGTCTGGTGACGGCGCCACGCACCTTCACGAAGGTCATGGTGGTGGTGGCCGCGGTGTTGCGGAGAGAGGGAGTGCTGGTGCATCCTTATCTCGACTACTGGCTGATTCGGGTGCCCTCCGTGTCGGCATCTCTGTCGGCTACGGCGCGGGTGGTGCAGCTTCTGGAACGGCCGGGTTGGGTGATCAACCAAGCCAAGAGCCATTTACAACCGGTCACGCGACTTCTGTACTTGGGAGCACTCTTCGACTCCCAGTTAGGGGCGGTCTTTCTGCCAGAGTGCAGGGTGCAAAAGATCTTGTCGCAGGTGAAAAGCTTCTTGCGCCTAAAAGCACTGACGGCGTGGCGTTATCTGCAGCTCCTGGGGTCCATGGCGGCGGCCTTGGATCTGGTTCCGTGGGCGAGAGCCCACATGCGGCCGTTACAGCAAGCCTTGCTTTCACGTTGGTCCCCTCAGGAGCATCCCCTCCAGTGCAGACTGCCCGCCTTGCCCGAGGTTTCAGCGAGTCTTCAGTGGTGGTTGGATACGGTTCACCTGCGCGCGGGGATGCCATTGGATCATTCGCACTGGGTGCTAGTCACGACCGATGCCAGTCTAGTAGGCTGGGGGGCTCATTGCCAGGACCGCTTTGTGCAGGGGGTCTGGTCGATGGATCTGCAGGTGTGTTCCATAAGCCTGTTAGAGCTCAGGGCAGTCTCCTTGGCCCTCCGAGAGTTCCTTCCCTTGATAGCGAACAAGGCGGTTCGGGTGTTCTCAGACAATGCGGTGACGGTGTCTTATATCAACCGACAGGAACAGGCAGTACAGTTTTGTTGGCGGAGAGCCTGCAGCTGATGTCCTGGGCAGAGTCGCACCTCGTGGCCCTTTCGGCGGCTCATGTGGCCGGTCACGACAATGTCCAGGCGGATTTCCTCAGCCGGCGGGTCGTGGATCCCGGCGAGTGGCAGTTGCACGCGGACGTTTTTCTGGATTTGACTCTGCACTTGGGTCAGCCGATCATGGACCTGATGGCCACCTTCGACAATGCAAAAGCGCATCGGTTTTTCAGCAGGCGCAGGGAGCACATGTCGGAGGGGCTCGACGCCTTGGTTCAGCCGTGGCCAAAGACCGGTCTTCTTTATGTCTTTCCACCTTGGCCGATGATCGGCCGAGTGCTTCAGCGGATAGCGCGTCACTGCGGTCGAGTGATTCTCATAGCGCCGGATTGGCCGAGGAGACCGTGGTACGCCGGTCTGGTTCGCCTTCTCATCGATAGTCCCTGGAGGCTCCCTTCTCGGGCGGATCTGCTGGTTCCGGGTCCTCTGTTCATGTCAAATGTGGATCGCTTCTCGCTTACGGCTTGGTTCTTGAAAGGGACAGGTTGATGCGGAAGGGGTATTCCGCTTCTGTCGTGTCCACGATGCTGCAGGCTCGTCGGAAGTCTACGTCTCTGGTTTACGTTCGGGTATGGAGAGTTTTTGAGTTCTGGTGTACGGAGCGACGTCTCCGTCCCCAGGTCGCCTTGGTTCCACATGTGCTTTCTTTTCTGCAGGAGGGCCTGGATAAAGGGTTAGCCCTCAGTACCATTAGGGTTAATCTGGCGGCCATTGCTTGCTTTCGCTGGGCGATCAAAGGAGTTCGATTATCTGCCCATCCGGATGTGTTCTTTGTTTTCTCCGAGCGGTTAAGCTCATTCATTGTCCTCTTCGTAGCGTCGTCCCTTCTTGGGATTTGAATCTAGTGTTGGAAGCTTTGGCGCGACCTCCATTTCACCCGCTTAAGGATGTTTTCTTACGGGAGCTTTCTTGGAAGGTGGCGTTCTTAGTAGCTTTGTGTTCTGCGAGGCGAATATCGGATCTTCAAGCTCTCTCTTGTAGAGCTCCGTATCTTTTGTTTTCGGAGGAGAAAGTGCTTTTGCGGACTGTTCCTTCGTTTCTGCCGAAGGTGGTCTCCCAGTTCCATCTGAATCAGTCTATTTTGCTTCCCACTTTTAGGGATGGTGAGGGCCTTCCCATTGACGCTGTTTTAAGAAGATTAGATTTGGGTAGGTTACTCAAGGGTTACCTCAAGAGAACCGAATCCTTTCGTAAAACTGACAGATTGTTTGTGCTGTTTGGCGGGCCTCGTAAGGGGGCAGCTGCTTCCAAAGCCTCGATTGCGTGTTGGATGCGTCAAGCAATATTGGCAGCGTATCAAGCGGCGGGGCGTGTACCTCTGCAGGGGCTTCGGGCTCACTCTACTAGGGGTCAAGCGGCCTCTTGGGCCGACTATGCCTTTGTTCCACCTGCGGATATTTGTCGGGCGGCTACTTGGTCGTCCTTTCACACTTTCACGAGACATTACAGATTGGATGTTTGGGCCAGGCGAGACGCGAATGTTGGGGCTTCGGCCATCATAGCAAGCCTCGCTGGTCCCTCCCAGGGTTAGATACTGCTCTGGTTCTTCCCTCTTGTTCCTGGACTGGCCCAGAGAGACGATCAGGAAACAGAAATTAGACCTTACCTGCTAATTATCTTTCCTGGAGATCTCTCCGGGTCAGTCCAGGACCCTCCCGTGTCTGACTGGCGTTGCGGTGGCGCGGGTTTTTTTTGGGGGTTCTGACTCAATCAGATTTCTGTTCATTGGCGTTGCATGCCCATTTGTTTGTTGCACGGGGTGTTCTCTGGGGCTCCTCTGGATGCAGTTTCGTTTTGAGCCTTTTTGGTTTTTTTTCCCAGTTCCATATAAAAAAATAAAATAAAAAAGAAACCAACATTGTTACCTCACGCGCAGAAATGATAAGCTGCGCTACGTTGAGTTGCTGCTGACTAGCCTTTATCTGTATTTCCTTTATTGGTTTCTACTGTTCTTCCACTGCTTAGATAGGTATAGACTGAGGTTTGTCCAGTAGGGGGAGCCAGATATCAGATCTACAAAACTTCAGATTTCAGTCCTCAGTTGCTGGAGAAGATTGACAACCCTCTTGTTCCTGGACTGGCCCGGAGAGATCTCCAGGAAAGATAATTAGCAGGTAAGGTCTAATTTCTGTTTATTTAGCCTGGCAATCTAAGATTATAAAACTGACAGCTGTAAGTATATATTCTGCAAAAAACAAAGATGTAAGGTGCTCATGTACGAAGGGGCAAGAAGAAAAAAGAGAAACTGTAGTTTCTAACACCAAAATAAATTATAATTAATTTTATTTTAGCGCTAAAGACTGCTATGGTGGTTCTTCTTTTTGAATATTGATTTTGCGTCCAATGCAACCCCTCCTCCAACTAGGTCATTGCACCATCAAACCCACCATACAAGACAAAAAATCGAATTCTGGTGTTCTCATGAACTGCTTTTCCAATACCAGGCAGCTTGTAAACACACACAAAACCCTACAAAAGTCATTGAAAACCTATAATGCAAATATATCTTAATGACATTAACTTCTAAAATTAACGCAATCAGGAGCCTACCTATAAAAACCCCAACACTATAAATATTGCAGTGGCCCTTAGAATATTCTTTCACCTATTCAGAAAACTGAACAAGCCAGATTACTAAAGATCCTATGTAGAAACTCCATGCTAACAGAACACATGGTATCTGTCAAACAGGCAAAACACAGACCTTCACCGGGTACAAAATCAACCCGAAGTAGAAATATGTAGATTAAATTAAATTGAAAGCCAAACAAGCCAGATTCTGAATGCAGTGTAATACAAGAAATAGAGGAGGCAAGCAACACTTTTCCTCATCTTTGCTGAGCAGTAGCATGTGACAGACAGGCCTCTCTGATGCCACATGCATGTGGTGCAGCCTCTCCCTATAGTCTTCCCCATGTGTCAATTTAGTGCTACTTGCTCAGAGGCAGACATGTTGATGATTAGGTATAGTGCTGGCTCTCCCTGAAGCCCATCTTTGAACAAGACCATGGGGGAGAGGCAGCATTGCCTGCATGTCGCATGTGGGATCAGAGAGAACTGTGCCTCATGTTACTGCTCAGTAAACGTTAAACCAGTAGCTAGCAGAGATGTACATATGGTGACAGGGCTTTATTTGTACAGTTTATAGCTGGTTCCAAAATTCCAAATGTGCTGTGCCTCTATTGCGAGCCTCGACAAATTTTGTGTGGATTTAGGAGCCTGGCCAAAATTGTAGGAGCCACTGCTTGTGACCTCCTCGTGCCCCCCTCCCATTCTCTCTCACGCTTGTCTTATGTTTTCAACTCTCGTGAGACCAGCACCAGAGTTCCTATACAGTGTGGCATCTTTAGACAGAAATGAAAATAACAGCAGTTAAAATTTCAAATATTAAGTATCTGTACATGTGTGTGTATGTGGTGCAAGGGTGGTGTGCCTGCCTGTGCGTGGGAGGAGATGTGGTGGTAGATGCCTTTGTGTGGGTGGAGTGTGAGTCTATGGTGCATGTACGTGTGTGGTGTGGAGGTGAGGTGCCCGTGTATGTGTGTATGCATGTCTGTTGTGTGGAGGTAGGGTGCCTCTTTGTGTGCACTCACGTGTCTGTTGTGCAGAGGTGGGCAATGTACCTTTTGGCAATACCTTAAACCTTTCTCTTTCCTTCCAACCCCTCTCCTGCTGGCTCCCCTTCTCCATTACCCTTCCAGACTCTCTCCCCTTCACCAACCACCCTAGCACTCACCCCTGCCCTGAAATCACCACAATCCTCCCTTTTTAAATAGGTCCCCTGCCCGTTTAAATTTTCCTTGCTTTCTCTACTTCACTTGAAACTCTCCCCCAACACACACACACAGCCCATCATGCTGTAGGCCGCTACTGGGTCTCCCTCTTCTCTTCTGCCCATGGAGATTAAATCCCCATGGGCAGTCTGCTTGCCTCTGCAGCTCCTTCTTCCCTTGGGGGAACCAATCTCCTGTGGGCAGATAGAAGGGGGCCTCCCCATTCTCTTTTGTCTACAGGATATTGGATCCCTGCGGGCAGGCAAGCATCAGTCATTGTTGGGGCAACTCACTTCAGGAGGCAATGCCCCCTTCCCCAACTATGCCCATGTAGCTGGGTTTAAAATATGTTTTGACAAATTCCTGGAGGGAAAGGTCTACAAACCATTATTATGATACACCAAGGGAAAATGCTTATCCCTGGGGATAAGTAGCATGAATATAAGAAATGCCATACTGGGTCAGACCAAGGTCCATCAAGCCCAGTATCCTGTTTCCAACAGTGGCCAATTGAGGTCACAAATACCTGGCAGGTTCCCAAAAAGGTATACAGGTTCGACAATGCTTGCCCCAGGGTAAGCAGTGGATTTCCCGGGTCCTATTTAATAATGGTTTATGGACCTTTTTTCCAGGAATTTGTATAAACCCTTTTTAAAACCCACCTATACTAACAGAGTTTACTACATCTTCTGATAACTAATTCCAGAGTTGATTATGCGTTGAGTGAAAAAATATTTTCTCTTATTACTCTTAAATGGGTTACATTGTGTGTCCCTTGGTCTTTCTACTTTTTGATGGAGTAAACAACCTAGCTATGTTTACCTGTTCTACTCCATTCATTTAATTTATAGACCCCTATCATATCTCCCCTCAGTCATCTTTTTCCAAGATAAAGATCCCTAACCTTTTAAGTCTCTCCTCATAGGGGTATCCTACCAATCTCTTTACCATTTTGGTGGCTCTTCTCTATACCTTTTCTAATTCTACTATATCCTTTTTAAGATATGGCAATCAGAATTGCACACAATATTCAAAATGCGGTCGCACCATGGAACAGATACAGAGGCATTATATTATCCTTGGTTTTATTCTCAATCCTTTCCTTATGATTACTAGCATTCTATTTGCTTTCTTGGGTGCTGCTGTACACTGGGCAGAGGGTTTCAATGTATTATCCATGATGATGCCTAAATCCTTTTCCTGGGTGGTGGTTCCTAATGTGGAACCTTGCATTGTGGAACCATAGCTTGAGTTATTCTTTTCTAGGTGCATAATTTTGTACTTGTCTACATTAAATTTCATCTGCCATTTGGATGTCCAGTCTTCCAATTTATAAAGGTCCTCTTGCAATTTTTCACAATCCTCTTGTGTTGTAATAACTTTGAATAATTTTGTCTCATCTGCAAATTTAATCACCTCGCTCGTTCCCATTTCCAGGTCACTTAGAAATATGTTAAAAAGGAGCGGGCCCAGCACAGATCCCTGGGATTATTCCACTATTCACCTTTCTCTTTTGAGAAAACTGGCCATTTATCCCTACCCTCTGCTTTCCATCTTTTAACCAGTTCCTGATCCACAATACTACACTGCCTCCAATCCTATGACTAATTTCGCCAAGAGTCTCTCATGAGGACCTTGTCACAGGCTTTCTGAAAATACATTTATTTATTTTAATTTATTTACATTCTCTTATATACTGCACTATTCTGCATCAGTGCGGTTTACATTGAACATGTACACTAAAACAGTTCACAATGTATATAGCTCCCTGCTACCTGTATATAACCCCTGTCCATAGTTCACAATGTAAATAGCCCCTGTTCATAATTCACAATGTATATAGCTCACCAGTTAATCACACCACTCACCCACACCACGCAAGTCAATGTAGCCACTGCATGTATTCACCCTCCCACTCTTGATTGTTTGATGTGCTAACCGCTTTGATTTAAAGATAAAGCAGTATATTAAATCCTTTTAAATAAAAAATAAATTAAATACCTGTTTATTCACACTTTCAAAAAACATAACAGATTAGTAAGACAAAACTTTCCTTGGCTAAATCCATGATGGCTTTCTGCTATTAAACCATGACTATCTACGTGTTTAGTAATTTTTTTCTTTAATGGTTTCTACCATTTTGCTCTGTATTGATGTCAGATTCACTAATCTGAAGTTTCTTGGATCACCCTGGGAAACCTTTTAAAAAATTGGAGAATGGCCAATGTAACATCAATCTTCATGTACTACAGATCATTTAAAGATAGTTCCCAAATTACTAATTGTAAACCTACTATCTCATATTTCATTTTCTTTCAACACCATCGGATGTAGACTATCCGGTCCAGGTGATTTATTACTCTCCAGTTTATCAAATAGTTGTAATACATCTTCCTGGTTTATCAATATGTGTTTCAATTCTTCCGATACATCACCTTTAAATACAATTTCGGCCATCTGTAACCTCTCTACATTTTCAGTAAAAACTGAAGCAAAGAATTCATTCTCTCTGCTATGGCCTTGTTCTCCCATCTAATGGTCCAACTGATTCTATCACAGGTTTTTTTCTACAAATTTACTTGAAAAAGTAGTTTTTATTATGTATTTTTGCTTCCACAGCAAGCTTTTTTTCAAATTCTCTCTTTGCCTATCTTATCAATGACATGAAACTGGTTGCATTTGGGATATGTCAAGTATTTGTGATGTGGATTGGCCACTGTTGGAAATAGGACAGTGGGCTTAAGGGCCCTTTCTTCTGACCCATTATGGCAATTCCTATGCTCTTATACCTCACCACTCTGTCAACTACCCCATGCTCCCAAAAACTATACCCCCAAACGCTCCACTACATTGCTAACTGCCCCACACCAAAAAAAAAAAAAACCCCAAACCCCTGCAACTACCTTGTCTTTCTGCAGACTGTCCTACCAGAGAACCTTAACCCTGCAAACTGTCCCACTCCTCAGATCTACATCCAGTGTGTGCCAATGATGCCTTTGCTAACCGTGGTGTGTTGTCAATTCCCACACTCCATCCATAACCTGCCCAATTACCACCCATTCTGCACTAAATGGTTAATATGAGACTTTTGCTGTGCTATGTCATGCTAATAATCAATGAGATGAACTTAGCTTAGCATGTAGTAAACGCAGCATTAACCATTACTACGTTAATAAATACATGCCCCTTAGTCTCTCCACTATGGCTTACTCCATGATCATCTGATTTTCCAGGAACAAGCAGGAAGTCAGTCTTCATGTATGGGTGACTGGCACTGATGGAGCCCCCATGGAGCATTTCCTCAGTTTTCAAAGAAAGTCTTTGGAAATACTACCACGCATGTGTGGTCCCCTTTTCGCCCAAGGGTGCCATCTTGATCAGTCTCCCTTTTTCCTCAGAGCCCTTTGGACACACATCCCAGTACCTCGAAAAGTTTTTTTTTATATTGTCTTCTATTCTGTTTTCCCGGTCCTCTTCCTGCCGTCCCAGTGTCCCTACTTCAGCAGCGGACCCCAGGACTGTTATTTTTCTCTTCCCTTTTCTTCTCGTATCGAGCACGTTTTGTGCCTTTTCAACCGCTGGCCGAACCAAAGGTCTTCAACCTTGCAGAGATCCTTTTTGCCCCCATGACCTCCGGTTTCAAAAAGTATGACAGATGCTCCAAAAACATGTCCCTCATGGACACCCATGACTCTGTTGTCTTTGATTTATTTATTTTTTTTTTTATTTAACAAATGCTTATATACCGCTACCTTCCAGAAAGATCAGGTGCGGTTTACAATGGAACAATTTAAGCAGGGTGATGTCTTGAAGTGGACCATAACCCAGAGCTCTGCTCCCTTTGTAAAAAAATGTCCTCCAAGGCCATCCAGAGCCGTAAGCAGAAACTGGATGATATTTTCTTCAAGACAGTCCTGGTGTCCCTGGTAGCTTCCTGCTCCACTGACCCTCTGCCTCTGGGGTTCCCCACGGCCGCCCTGTGGCCCCGGCATCACTCTGAGCAAGAGTCCCCCGAAAGGGAGCGGAAGAAGGCGGCTTCGAGGACCCTGTTTGGGGGGGGGGGGTCCAGACATGCATGAGCATTCTTGTACTCGGACCCTTAGCCCTCCTTGTCAGTCCCTGGAGTAGGAGAAGGAGCATCCCCGAAAGGTACCTCATACAGATACAGAGGCCTCCGGCGATGGCGTCTGGCCTTCTGAAGGTTGTCCCAGCGAGGACCCCCTCTCCTCCTTGACACCAGACCCAGTTACCCCGGTGTTGACATCGTAGGGCCCCACTCCTGAGTGGGAGGCCCAAATGCTGGCACTGGAGTGCAGCATCTCTGCCTTCCTTGCTGCCCTACAGTCGTTGGTGCCAGGCCCCGCTAGCATGTGCTCTGAGACCTTGAGGGCGATGCCTGTCTTGGCTCCCCAGACTGCTGCAGCAGCCCCCAAGAGCCAGGGGCCTTGTGAGGGATCCCACCCAGAGGTCTTGATCTCCGTCCTGGTCCTCGGGTGTGAGATATTCCCGGACCAGCGCCTCAAGCTCCAGAGGGTCTTCATCCTCGAGAGCCCAGCGCACTTCACAGGCTCTGCTCGAGCAGCCTAGTTCTGAGTTCTCCTTGGAGATTTCAGACTGGAAGTCTGTCGGGGAAACTTCCCCTGACTCTTGGACTCATCGGGACCCCCTTGGATCCTTCTCCACCCACTTAGAAGCGGCGTTCGCCTCCGAGGATACATCCTTTTTGGAGTTTGTGCGGGGCATGGCTCAAGCCATGGCACACTCTACACAGTCCAAGGAGGAGCCCCGTGTGGAGGAATTTGTTATTTTGCAATATGAGGCCCTGTCAAGGAAATCCCTCATGGTTCCAGTCCCACCCATTCTGACCTGGCTGCTCCTCCACATGTGGGAGATGCCTTTGTCTATCCCCATTGTCAGCAAGTGCCTGGACACCATGTACAGGGTCCAGCAGGGGCCCGGCTTCTGGAAGGTCCAGCTCCCCCATACCTCAATGGTAGTGGAATCTGCCATGCGGAAGCAGAAGAGTCCAAAAACTGACTCTTAGATTCCGCCAGGTAAGGAGTCTCTCGCCCTTGACGCCCTCTGGAGAAAGGCCTATCAAAGCTCCATGCTGGCTTGCGCATCCAGGCTTACCAGCTATATATTGGTATGTTCCTTTGTGACCTCATGAAGGAACTCGGGGGCTTCCAGGCGGGCCTCAATGGTGATTACCTCCTTCATTTCCAGTCCCTCCTGAAATCAGTGGGGGACTGTTTGAAGTACCTTTCTCACGCTGCATATGACAGCTTTGAGTTCTCTGCTCGGGTAGCGGCTGTAGGTATTGGGGCCAGGCAACAGGCCAACAGTTCGGCAAACTGATGGAGGACAAAGCGGCAGAGATTGAGATGGAGTATGTAACCCGCACTCATCTCTCCCGGAAGACTTTTTCCCTCCCATGGAAGAAGCAACAGGTCAAAAAACCTTTCTTTCAGAGGAAGGGTCTCACCTATCAGGGCTATCCACCTTATTCTCCGGTGCCGGCTGCGCCTCAAGGCAGACAGAGCAAGAGCGGCCATCAGAGTCCATGTAAGCCAAAGGGCCCCAAAAGCCAGACCCGGCACCAGCCCAGTTGGCCCTGGGTTTTTGATACCAGATGCATAGCTGCTTGCCCTCCGGCGACCTAGTTCCCAGTGGGAGGGCGCCTGGTCCACTTTGCTCCCTGACGTGAGTCTGTCACCTCAGACACCTGGGTCCTCCAGGTCATCCAGAAGGATTACCTCCTTCACCTGGACCGGCTTCCTCCACCCTTCTGCCCTGTGGAGCCCCCTCAGCTCCCTGCGCACCAGGTCTTTATGGCGCAGGAGCTTGCCAACCTCCTCGAGGAGTGAGCAGCGGAAGTGGTCCTGCTGCATCTCAGAGGTCATGGGTTCTACTCACCTTACTTCCTTGTGCCAAAGCGGACAGGCGGTTTCCGACCCATCCTCGATTTAAGAAATCTCAACAAATACCTGGTGCGGGAGAGGCTCAAAATGCTGTCCCTTGGCGCCTTGCTGCCCTTCCTCTGGCAGGGCAACTGGCTGTGCTCCTTGGACCTTCGAAATGTGTACGCTCATATCCTAGTCCACCCGAAGCACAGAAAATACTTACATTCCAGAGTACAAGGGAATCACTACCAATACAGGGTGTTTCCCTTCGGCCTCGCGTCTGCTCCGCGAGTGTTCACCAAGTGCCTCGTGGTAGCTTCAGCCCACCTTCGGTTACAGGACACCTTCGTCTACCCTTATCTAGATAATTGGCTCGTTAGAGGGGAGAGGGCTGACAAAGCACAGTGGGCCATGGCCCACACCGTCCATCTCCTCAAGCACCTTGGCTTTGTGGTGAAATACCCAAAGCCCCACCTCACTCTGGTCCAATCCCTGGAGTTCATCGGCGCATGCCTCGACATGCAGCGGGTGATGGCCTTCCTTCCCCAGGACAAGGCAGACTGCCTCATCGCTCTGGCCTCCGCGGTCCAGTGCTACGATGCAGTTTCAGCCCGGGCGATGCTCTGTCTTCTTGGCCATATGGCCTCAATAGTGGAATATGACTATGCCTTGGCGGATCGCAAAGGACCATAAGGCTATCGCCTCCAGGCAGAGGTTGTAAGAGCCAGTGCCCCCCTGTTTGTTTATATAGAACATTGCCACCTGGTTGTCCGTCTCGGCTCAGGTGACAGGCCATCTCTGAGATGCCATCTTGGTCACTCCCCTACTGTCCGAGTCCCTCGACTGGTGGTGGGACACCCAGAGTCTGCTTCGAGGCATGCTCTTCCAGGCTCCACAGCACAACATTGTCTTGATCACGGACGCCTCTCTAATGGGCTTGGGAGCACACTGCGGTGAGCTCCGCATGCAAGGGACATGGTCCCTCGGGGGGAGTCCCAATTACCGATCAACTTCCTTAAACTCCGGGCAGTCCTCCTTGCCCTCCGGGCGTTCAGGCACTGTGTTCACCATCGGATGGAGCTTGTCCAGATGGACATCTGGGTGGCAATGTTCTATATGAATAAACACGGAGGCACGCTGGCTCTTACAGCCTCTGCCTGGAAGCGGTAGCCTTATGGTCCTTTGTGATCCGCCAAGGCATAGTCTTGTGGGCTACTTATCTCCCAGGTCAGGACAATGTTCTGGCAGACAGACTGAGTTGGATCCTCCAGCCACACAAGTGGTGCTTCTGCCTGTAGACAGTGCAGTGACTGTTCTGGCGTTGGGGGACTCCAATCCTGGACCTTTTCACCAGCCCTACGAATTCGCAGCTCCTGCAATTCTGTGGCCCGGTTCCCCACCGGAGCAGGGAAGCCTCTGAAGCCTTCCTGCTGCCATAGATGCACAGCCTTCTGTTTGTGTTTCCTCCCACCCCGCTTCTAGTGCGGGCTCATCTTAAGGTTCAACGGGACGGGGCCTTGGTGATCTTTGTGGCTTCGGCAGCCCTGGTTCCCGCTGCTGCTTCACTTCTCATGGGAGCCTCCAGTTCCTCTCGTCAGCATGCCAGGCTTTGTTGACACAGGAGGAGGGTCTCCTGCTTTACCCGAACCTGAGGTCCCTATCCCTCATGGCTTGGCGGCTCAGCGGGTCATGCTAGCCCCTCTTCGCCTCCTGGTGGAGATAAAGGACATATTGCTGGCTTCACACAAGGACTCTCGACTAGGAGGGGTTATGCCTTTAAATGGCGTCTGTTCTCAGTGTGGTGCTTGGAGGTACAGGCTGACCCGTTCTCTTGCCCCACTCACCTGGTCCTGCAGTACCTACTCCATCTCTTGCAAGCAGACCTGAAGTCCAACTCAGTCAGGGTCCACCTGAGTGCGATCTCAGTCAACCACCACCCAGTTGAGGGCAGATCCCTCTCAGGCCAGCTGTTGCTTTTTCATTCCATGCGCGGGATGCTTCTTTCCAGGACTCCCATCCGATCGCCTCCGGTGGAGTGGGATCTCGGTGTCATCCTTACGCAACTAACCCAACTGCCCTTCGAGCCGATGGCGTCCTGCTCGCTTCGGCACCTTTCTTGGAAGGTGTGTTTTCTGGTAGCTCTCACCTCGGCCCGGAGGGTCAGTGAGCTCCAGGCCCTGATGGCCGATGCTCCCTACATGAGATTCTATGGGAACCGGGTGGTCCTCTGAACGCACCCCAAGTTTCTCCCAAAGGTTGTCTCAGACTTTCACCTCAACTAGGAGATAGTGCTGCCGACCTTCTTTCTGAAGCCCCACGCTGACCGGGCATTGGTGATCCTCCACACCCTCGACTGTAGGAGGGCTCTCTCCTTCTTCCTGCAGCACACACAGGCCCACCACAGGTCCGAGTAGCTCTTCGTCTCCTACGACCCTGCCTGTTTGGGACTTGCGGTCACCAAGCGGACCCTTTTCCTCTGGGTGGAGGATTGCATCGCATTCGCCCAGGCTCAGGGTGGGCTACCACTGGACCACCGAGTCATGGCACGCGGTGTCCGTGTGAGGGCAGGGTTGATGGCACATCTGTGCTCCATGCCCCTGGTGGACATCTGTCGAGCCGCAAGTTGGTCCTCGGCTAACACCTTCGTGATGCATTACTGCCCCGAGTGGGAGTCCCATCGGGACAGTGCCTTCAGCCAGGCCGTACTCCATAATTTGTTCAGGGTTTAGGCAACTCTGGCCCTTCGACCCTTTTTCTGTAGCTACTGGTCCCTTGGCGCCTTCGGTCTTCCGGGGTCCTCGGGCTGTCTTCGGTTACCAATTTGTGCTCACGACTCACCATGGCATTTTTGTACGGGTCCTCAGTAGCCTGTAGCTGGGAATTCCCATATGTGAGGACTGACTTCCTGCTTGTTCCTGGAGAAAGCGTAGTTACTCACCTGTAATAGGTGTTCTCCAGGGACAGCAGGAATTGGTCCTCACAAATCACCTACTTCCCCTTGGAGTTGCCCACTCCTTTTTTTGGTTTTTTATCCCTGCCTGAGCTATGTCATAGGACTGATCAAGATGGCACCCTTGGGCAGGAAGGGGACCAGTCATGTGAGGTGACATTCCCAAATGCTTTCTTTGAAAGCTGGGGAAATGCTCTGCATGGGCTCTGTCAGTACCAATGTCACCCATATGTGAGGACTGATTCCTGCTGTCCCTGCAGAACAACGGTTACAGGTGAGTAACTACACTTTATCTAAGGATCCCACTGACTCCCTCATAGGCTACTTGTTTCGAAAAAGATTTTATGAGTTTTCATCTCTATGGCAAGTTTCCTTTCAAATTCTTTTTTTGCCTCGTCATCAATGCGTTGCATCAAACTTTCCAGTGCTTATGCTGTTTCCTGTTTTCTTCACTTAGATCCTTTTTCCATTTTTTGAAAGATGTTCTTCTGGCTATAATAGCCTCTTTCACCTCACCTTTTAACCATGCTGGCTGCTGTTTGGCCTTCTGTCTTTTTGAATACCTGGAAATACACTGGCCTGATCTTCCAAACGAATTTTTGATCAACACCCACACCTGATATAAACTTTTCACCTTTGCAGCTGCTCCTTATTTTATCATAGTTTCCCTTTTGAAAGTGAAATGCTGGTGCAATAGGTTTCCTTAATGTCCTCTCCATTTATTAAGTCAAACTTGAACATAGTATGACCACTATTGTCCCAACACTGCTACCTCTTGCATCAAATCCTGTGTTCCACTAAGAACGGGGACTGAAATAGCCCCCCTTCTTTTTGGTTCCTCATCCAGCAGCTCCATGAAACAGACATTTATTTCAACTAGGGACTTTACTTTCCTCACATGTCATGACATGACATTTGTCCAGTAATATTGGGGTACTCGTCCATTCTTACTTTTTGCTAAATTTGTTAGCTTCTCTAATTTTTGTTAACATTTCATCTATCCATTCTGTCCAGGTGGATGGTAGTACCCCTACCAACTATTCTCTTTGCATTCACATATGTAATTTCTAATCATACAGATTCCATGGCACATTCTGTTTCCTGTGGAACTTTTTATTCTGTCTGACTCTTATTAGTAGTATTAGTATTAGTATTGAGCATTTGGAAAGCACTACCAGGCATATGCAGCACTGTATAGACACAGAAAAGACGGTCCCTACTCTCTTTAACATATAGTGCCACTCCTCTACCAATTTGATCCATCCTATCATTGAGATGTAGTTTGTGAATTTGTGTCCCACTGACTGTTCTCTTCCACCAGGTCTTTGAGATGCCTATTTATTTTTTCATATAGTGCTTTGTATTCTTACTCTCCCATCTTCTAGCTAAGGCTTCTATTATTTGTACACAAACATTTCAAAGCCTGTTTTGTGTTTATAACTTTTTTAGCAGTTGAAAGGGATACTTTGTATTTTTTCACCTCTGCTCTTTAAGGGCACCTGGGCTATGTTTTTAAAATTTATTTTTAGTCAGTTTTTCAAAATATAACAGCAGATACACATGTTGTAAGGAAAATGACCAAAGATACCCATAAAGAAAAAAAAATATGACACAGGTCCCAGGGGTGGCCCAAGGGGGTTGCGGGGCCATGTGTGGAGGGAGCATTCATTTGCATAAATATTTGCATAATGTTAACATGCACTATCTTTTAGTAAACACGCTTCTTAATGAGTGTATGGATAAAGAAAGACTACCAGATTTCTACATTACTATACTCCAGTGCCAACCGCCAATCACATTAGGAAGTATTACAAACACTGCCCATTTAGAACCCATAACAAGCCCACCATATCATAACACTACTACCAGGACTCATAAAGCACCAAACCCTACCTATCAAAAGGCAACGCTGCAAATATTAAACCAATACATCTCCTACTGGGGAAAGTGAACAAGTGGCACTGTCAAACAAACTACATAACTAGAATACCTCAGCTCGGTTTCACATGCAGAACATAGACCATCACCAAATAAAGAACAAAGGATCACAATTTAGAAACAGGAAGACAATAATTAAACTGGGAACCACAAAAGCCAAACTTGGAATGTACAACAACACTGCAGAAATAAAACTATATAAATTAATTTCCTCTTGTACTAAACAAAATGCAACTCTCACTGTCGGTCTGTTTTTCACAGAGTATATAAAATGATAGATTACAAAAAACTCTGTAGTACAACTCGAAAGTAATCTTAGGTCTTCAATAGACTAATACTGACTTCATCAACTACGTTACTTTATTATTTTACACAAAATCAAACCCTTTTCAGGTAGCTAAGTGGTCTCAATACCTTTGGGCCAATGTCAGTTGACCTGACTTATCATTCCCGTTTTCACATCAGCGACCACTATGATATAGCTGCCTTATTTTTCATAAAAAGTTTCAAATATTCAATAATTAGCAATAAAGTTGAAAATTGCTTAGCTTTTTAGGCACGTTTTACTAATAGAGATTTGCTTTTACAACCATTACCTCAAGAGACCCATGGACAAGATTGGGTGAATTTAATAACGACTTTTTCTCCATTGAGTAAACAGCTTCAAAATAGTCTGAATCGCCATAAGAATATATTATCTACCATACCAGGTTTACAGCAATATCATACACGCTGTGTATGGCAACGACAAAAGAATTTGAAGGATCTTCTCAGTCCAACAGTTTTACGACTCCTCACTATTAACACAGCACAGTTTGGTGGCCATAAACCTTGTGGAGAATGCACGATATGTGCCATCACTCAAGCATGTAGTAGCTTTACTCATAATGGACGAGTTTATCAAATACGTGCTGATACCTCCTGTGGATCCTCCAATGTAGTCTATTGCATAAAATGTCCTTGCTCTCTACTGTACATTGGTAAGACTAACCGGCCTTTTAGAGTCCGTATGAACGAACATAAAAGTAAATTAAAATGCAAGAGGCTGGAAGCACCAATAGTGGAACATTGTCTATCTTTGCAGCACACTTTTGAAGATCTACGCTGTTTTTGTGTGACTCGAGTTTTACGCCCTCAACAGGGACGCACAAAAGATCAGACACTGTTATATGTACAACAGAGATGGATTTATCTGCTTCAGACAGTTACCCCGTTGGGTCTCAATGCTAGGATTGAATGGGAATCCTGCATATGACGTCAGTACTCTCATGCTCCAATCATGACCAACTCCCTTTATTTAAGACACGCATGCGCGGCGTTTTTCTTTACAACCGTTTAGCAGTTCAATATTTTTTGTGGATGGGACGCTAACGTGGTTATAAGGTGGGAGATAGATCTTTTTTACTACATAATGGTCTACACATGTTATTTTGAATGATTTACAGAATGAAAGTATCGGTAGTAAGAACTAATTTTTGTACTTTCAGAGCTTAGTAAATTCCCCTGAGGAACCCTTGATCGGTGAAACGCTTAGTGCTTGATTGCGTTGGGAAAGCCAGTGTACAAACTAAGCGGAAAGTCAATTCTGGACTAAGCCTTGGAAATAACAGCCTAAAAAGCTAAGCAATTTTCAACTTTATTGCTAATTATTGAATATTTGAAACTTTTTATGAAAAATAAGGCAGCTATATCATAGTGGTCACTGATGTGAAAACGGGAATGATAAGTCAGGTCAACTGACATTGGCCCGAAGGTACTGAGACCACTTAGCTACCTGAAAAGGGTTTGATTTTGTGTAAAATAATAATAAAGTAACGTAGTTGATGAAGTCAGTATTAGTCTATTGAAGACCTAAGATTACTTTCGAGTTGTACTACAGAGTTTTTTGTAATCTAAACAAAACGCAGACATTAAAGATGCACACTTCCCAGAGCTGACATATTCCAGTTGTTAAATTAAAAATAAAGAAGTATTTTTCTACCTTTTGTTGTTTGTGCATGTTATTTTTCAGTTGCAATTACTCCAGTCACTTTCTTCTGGTTTCTTCTTGTCTTCTGCTACCTCTCAGTTGTCTGCTGTCCGTTTGTCTTTTCTTTTAGTTTTTTTCCATTCTCTCTCTACATCTGCTTTAACATACTGATCTTTCCCCTTTTGCTCTTTCCTCCATCTCTTTCTTTATTCTTTTATCATCCACTCAAATTTTACCCCTCCATCCTCAATCCTCACTTACTCTCCCAATACCCGGACAATCACAGATTTGTCTTCCCTCCCACACAAAATATTTTTTCCCTTCTCCATTTCATTCTCGCAGCCCCATACCATTCTAGTCCTCCCCAACATCAGCTCCCTTCTAGTTCCAGCCCCACCCAGCATCTGCTCCCTTCTAGTCCTATCCCAGCCTCTCAGTGCATTTCCAACACAAGTCCCCCCCCCCCACTCCCCACCAGAGCCCTTTTCCAATCCTACATAAGAACATAAGATATGCCATACTGGGTCAGACCGAGGTCCATCAAGCCCAGTATCCTGTTTACAACAGTGGCCAATCTAGGTCATACGTACCTAGCAGTTTCCCCAAAAGACAGGTTCCACAATGCTTGTACTGGGTCAAGCATTGATATCCTGGGTCCCTTCTTAATAATGGTTTATGGACCTTTCCTCCAGGAACTTGTCCAAGCCTTTTTTAAACCCAGCTACACTAACAGCCTTTACTGCATCCTCTGGTAACAAATTCCAGTGTTTGATTACACGTTGAGTGAAAAAATATTTTATTTTATTAGTATTAAATAGTTTACCCTGTAGCTTCATTGCAGGTCCCCTAGTCTTTCTATATTCTGATAACGTAAACAATCAATCTATGTTTACCCGTTCCACTCCATTCATTAATTTATAGACGTCTATCATATCTCCCCTCAGCCGTCTCTTTTCCAGGTTAAAGAGCCCTAACCTTTGTAGCCTCTCTTCATAGGAGTATCCTTCCATCCCCTTTACCATTTTGGTGGCTCTTCTCTGAACCTTTTCTAATAACGCTATATCCTTTTTAAGATATGGCGACCAGAATTGCACACAATATTCAAGGTGCGGTCTCACCATGGAACGATATAGAGGCATTATAATATCTTTTGTTTTATTTTCCATTCCTTTCCTTATGGTACCTAGCATTCTATTTGCTCTCTTGGCTGCCGCTGCACACTGGGCCGAGGGTTTTAACATGTTATCCACAATGACACCTAAATCTTTTTCCTAGGTGGTGGTTCCTAATGTGGAACCTTGCATTGTGTAACCACAGTTTGGGTTGTTCTTCTCTAGGTGCATAACTTTGCACTTGTCCACATTAAATTTCATCTGCCATATTGATGCCCAGTCTTCCAATTTATCAAGATCCTCTTGCAATTTTCCACAATCCTCTTGGGTTTTAACAACTTTAAATAGTTTTGTGTCATCTGCAAATTTGATAACCTCACTCGTTATTCTCTTTTCCAGGTCATTTATGATTATGTAAAAAAGCAGCGGATCCAGCACAGATCCCTGGGGTACACCACTATTCACCTTTCTCCATTGGTAAAATTGGCCATTTAGCCCTACCCTCTGCTTTCTATCTTTTAACCAGTTCCTGATCCACAATAGTACACTACCTCCTATCCCATGACTCTTTAGTTTTGCCAATAGTCTCTGATGAGGGACCTTGTCAAAGGCTTTCTGAAAGTCCAGATACACTATATCAACCGACTCACCTTTGTCCACCTGTTTATTCACACCTTCAAAAAAACATAACAGATTAGTAAGACAAGATCTTCCTTGTCTAAAGCCATGTTGGCTGTCTCCCATTAGGCCATGACTTTCTACATGCTGAATAATTTTGTTCCTTATGATGGTTTCTACCATTTTTCCTGGTACTGACGTCAGGCTCACCGGTCTGTAGTTTCCCGGATCACCCCTGGAACCCTTTTTAAAAATTGGTGTTACGGACTTCCGGTGGCATGATGGATTAGGGCTGACGTGTGCTCCCTAGCTCCGGAGACCCAGCACCTTCCCAGGGCATAAATATCTATTCCTTTGCGAAGATTGAGGTGCTGTGACGGGTGTGACTGGGCGAGCAAAGTTTGGTGACCTAACTCTGGTGAGCTGTTTATGGCAACCAAATCTACTCGGCGGGAGAAGCCGTGAGGAACTGAGGCCAAAATGGCGGGCGTGGAGGCGGCGAGCCCGGGCATCGGAGTGGGTGGGAGGCATGGTAGCCGAGGTGTCGAGAGCAGTTGTGCAGGCGTTGGAGGACAGACTGTGTGGGCTGGCATCCCAGATATCTGAGGTAGCTCAAGCGGTCACAGATTTTATGAGCTGGGTTGAGCAGGCTGAACAGCGCATTAGCTCCTTGGAGGATGACTGCGCTCAGGCCTCAGTTCGATTACAACAATTGGAGCACACGGTGAAACAACAGGCCGAGAAATTAGAGGACTTGGAGAACCAGAGCAGGCGCAAGAATCTGAGATTTATTGGCATCCAAGAGTCAGTGAAGGACCGAGATTTAAAAAGCTATGTCGAGGAGTGGATCCAGACAAACTTACAGCTGGAGGCCGACATCGGGAGAGTGGTTTTGGAACAAATCCATAGAATTGGTCCGGTACGTGTGGCGGATAAAAGACCCTCGGGCAGTCATAGCCCGGTTTTTGAATGCGTTTCAGAAGGAGTGTGTCTTACGAGCAGCCAGGAAACAGCGGCGCAGTTGCGGAGAAGGGGAGGCAGCGCCTATTTTGATCTTTCAGGATTACTCAGCCGGGGTATCCTTGAGAAGAAGAGCGTACAAGGAGGTGTGTGGCATTTTAGTTGCACATGGAGTGCGTTTTACCCTGGCATATCCTGCAAAGTTGCGGTTGGAGTGGGAAGGAGTTCAGTGTACCTTCGATACCCCTACGGAGGCCTTAACCTTCTGTAAGCAACGCTGGTGAGATTGACTATGTGGAGACTTTCTAGTATGGAAGTCTGTGAATGCGGTGGTGGCCTGGATATGGCTGCTCCGGGACACTTGCGTTTGACTTTGAGGAGGGGAGGATGGTATGGTTGAGAAGCAGATAGCCCGAGGCTCCTGTGCGTTGCAATGTTAGTTGGTCCAGCTGTGACTGGGCTGTGGGGCAATGCATGTGAAAACTTCGGTGTACCGCGGGGGCTTATAGCTCTGGTTCTTCTTCTGGCTATCTTTATTGTTAATGTGTGTTGTTTGTTCAATATACCCAGAAACTAATACTGTTAAACTGAGGGGGGACGACAGATGTTTGGAGCCAAGATATCCCTGCTAAATGTGTGGGTGGTTGGTTGGGGGTTTTTCAGCATGCTGCACATAAATATATAGCTGTAAGTACCTGGGGCACCATTTGCAGTACAGGGGCTCTGCCTGGGCTGGATTCCATACCAAGGGCCATTATGGTCTAGCTCTAGTTGGGATGGTGGGAGGTGGCTGGCCGGTGGGGCAAAGGGGTTGGAGGGTCTTAAGGGTCCTGTGTTCTGTTGCTCAATATCTGTGTGGGCATAGGGCTGCTGGGCATTACCTTGTGACTTCTGAGATGGTAGTCTGAGAGATCTTAAGTCTGTACGCTGTGGTTGGGGGCTATGATAGAGGTTGCCAATAATTCAATGGGTGCCAGGGGGATTTTATTTATTTATTTATTTATAGTTCTTTTATACCGCACTCTTTTTCATCAGCGCGGTTTACATTAAAACAGGAATACTCATTGCAATCAACAGACTGTTGAGTTTACATATAACAGGATAATACAACTTGGATTATAACTTTGGGGAACTTTGTACATATTTGTAACTTGAAAAGAACCTGTATACACAGTATAGAAATTCTTATTTTAAGTGGGAGTGTCTTGGAGGAGTAGACTGGGCATAGTATGGTATAGGGCGACATCGGGGAAGGGCGGGCTTCACATGGCACGGGGTCAATGGAGAGGCCACTATGGCAGGTGGTGAATGGTTGGCAGGAGGGGGCTACACAGGGGGGGTTGGGGGGGTTTAGGGGAGGGTATTTTCAGGTGGGGGTAGAGAGCTTAATAGGTTGGGTAGTGGGGTTGGGGCTGGGAGGTCGGGGATGGGGTCTTGTACTACGAGGCATGGCATACGGCCTGGGATTGTTGGTACGGATGCTAATGGCTGCTGGCATGGATGTTGTGTGGGGGACTAGAGTAGTGTGGGCCTCAGGCTGGGGGGGCACACACAGTAGAACTGAATACTTCTTGGCCTTTGCCTTTTTTTCTGCAGTTACATGAGTGGGAGGATAAAGATAGGTTCATGGAAAGATAGGTTCATGGAATGTCTGTGGCTTGGGTTCCCCTATCAAACACTACAAGGTGTTGCAGCAGTTAAGAAGGAAACAAATAGAAATTGCGCTGTTACAAGAAATGCACCAGTCCTCAGCTGAACACCAGAAGCTAGGGAAGGGGTGGGTTGGTAGAGTCTATGGGGCACCGGCGGTGGGGAAGAAAAGGGGGGTGGCTATTTTGATTGCCAAGGGGTCTGGTTGGGTGGAGGAGCGAGTGGTGGTGGATGTGGAGAGTAGATATGTCTTTGTGTGGGGTGTGTTGAATGGCCTCCGTGTGGTTTTGGGGTCGGTGTATGCGCCCAATACTTATGAAGCCCGTTTTTATCAACAATTGACGTCCATCATCTCAGGTATTAGTGGCTATAGCTTAATTTTGGGTGGAGACTTTAACTTGGTGATGGATGAAGATCTGGACAGGTCGGGCGGCTCGGGACCGAGGGATAGACGGGGGGCGCAGCGGCTGCTAGGAATCCGGGATGGGAATAACTTGCTGGATGTTTGGAGAACCTTACATCCCGGAGAGCGGGAATATACTCATTTGTCACGGGGACATGGGACTTGGTCATGCCTAGACTACTTTTTGATTTCGGAGGAGTTGTTTAGTTGGATACCTAAGGTGGAGATTGGTCCATCGGTCATTTCGGATCATGCAATGGTGATTTTGGAGATGGGATCCAAGTGCATCAGCCATGGCCGACTGTGGCGATACCCGCTGGATTTGGAAGGGGATGTCGCCTTTGAGGCTCATCGCCGCGCAAAGTGGGAGGCTTACACGGAGGACAATGCCCAGCATCGCGATGACCCTATCCTATTTTGGGAGGCTGGGAAAGCGGTCCTCAGAGGGGAAATCATTAGCTACCATGGCTCCAAGCATCAGCGTTTGCATCGTAGTATTTTACAATTAGAAAAGGAATTAGCCAAAGCGTGACGTATTTATGCGCAGGACAGGAGGGAGGTTAATAAACTTCGTTTTCAGGAGGTGCAGGCTGAGTTGGATACTTTGTTGCACCAGCGGGCTCGGAAGTCGATGATGTACTATCGCCATCGGATATATCAGCATGGGAATCGGGCAGGGAAACTCTTGTCTTCATTGGTGCGGGTAGATGGGGGACCTAGACATATAGGGGTCATCAGGCATAGTGACGGGACACTCGAGCGGAAATCGAGCAAGTATTCTGTGATTATTATCAAAATTTATATGGTGTGGATCGGGCTGACGTTGAGGGGGGGGTACTTTTCTTCAGGAATGCAAGCTGCCTAAGCTGACTGAAGAGCAATTGCGGGTCTTGAACCGCCCCATCTCCACACAAGACATACTGAACGGGATCCAACGCTTGAAGAACGGCGGGCTCCTGGGGTGGATGGTTTGCGTGGGGAGTTTTACAAGATACTGGGTGATAAGGTGGTCAGTCCACTGGGGGATTACTTTGAGGGCTTAATTAAGGCTGGGAGGTTTCCCTATGTGAAGAATAAGGCTTTAGTCACAATATTGCTCAAGCCAGGGAGGGACCCGCTTTCCCCCAGTTCATATAGGCCGATTTCCTTATTGAATGTCGACATCAAGCTAATGGCAAAAATTATGGCATATCGTCTTGCGGAATATCTGCCGTCTCTGGTGCAGAGCGACCAGGTGGGTTTCGTGAAGGGGAGGCATGCGGTGTTTGGGGTGCACAGACTTCTGGCTTCCATGTGTGTGAGTTGTCGAGACCGCAGGTCGTCTATGCTTATCAGTTTCGACGCTGAGAAAGCTTTCGACAGAGTGGATTGGGAGTTTATGTACCAGGTGCTGGAGACGAGGTGCGAGGCTTCTTTGTGGATGTGATCAGAGTACTTTATGCGGACCCTTTTGGGGCTATCATGGTTAATGGGAATTTGTCCCCTGGCTTTCATATATGTAAGGGTATGAGACAGGGATGTCCTCTGCCGCCACTGCTATTTGTGTTGACAGATCCGCTCTTCCACTGCTTTTCGTGGTATTGGGATTGGGTCCTCTGAATTCCGTGTAGCCGCCTATGCGGATGACCTGTTGATTCACTTGGATGCACCCCGGGAGGGGTTGCTGGCACTGTTGGGGTTGATTGGAGACTATGGTAGATCTTCCGGTTTCCGGTTAAATCTAGATAAATCTGAGGCCCTTCCATTGGATTCTGCGTTGGGGGCACAGTGGGGTCGGGGATTCCCATTAAAGTGGGCGGATGGGAAGTTCAAGTATTTGGGGCTTTATATCCCTGCTGACTTGAAGGATTTATACCGTATTAATGTGCAGAAGGTAGTCAGAGTACTGTTAGATAAGGCACAGGAATGGCGGGACCTTCCTTTATCATTGGGCGGTAGAATTGCTTTGTTCAAGATGACGCTGTTTCCGAAACTGTTGTACTTGCTGCAAACGCTTCTGATATTTTTGAAGCGCAAGGATTTGCTTCAGCTTGAAAGGGGGCTCAATCTGCTGCTCTGGAAGGGGCGCAGGCCCCGGGATCGCCTAGGTCGGCTGCAGGGGGCCTGGGTGCACGGGGGGATGGGGGTGCCGGATATCCGGCAATATAATATAGCATGTCTTTTACGGCACATTCGGGATTGAGTTTGGGGAATGGGGGATTATACCCCATTAGACATGTTGGAGGGGCTGGTTCACCCCTTGCGTCTTGGTTATATTTTACACGCAAAGTCGGTGGCGGGTATTGACTCGGTGCTTAAGGAGGTGTTGCTAGACCCGGTGCAGAGAGGGTGGAGATACCTGTGTGGGAAAGTCGGTGTGTCGGCATTGGGGTTGCATTTTCTTCAAATTCAAGGTAATAGGGACTTCCCCCCGGGGACTATGGGGCGGGACTTTACACGATGGAAGGGGATGGGTATTTTGACATTAGAACATGTACTGCAGGAGGATGGTAGTATTGAGACCTTTGACAAGTTGAGTGCCCGTTACGTATTAGCAGGTCGGGATGTGTTCCCCTATGTTCAACTCCGTAGTTATATAAGAAGTATCCCAAGGGTGTCGCTGCAAGGGACTGTAAGTTCAAAGATTGAGGAGGTGCTAATGGGAGGGGCACAGGTGGCGAGAGTGGCTTCTTTGCGTAAAGCACTGGATGCTTTGAGGGAGGAAGGGGATGAGGGTGGGTTAGCCGAGGTGTGGGCTAAAGATTTAGGGGAGGAGGTTAATGGAGAAGGGATTATGTATTGCCTAGCTCATATCCCGGAACTCAGTGTTGTGGTGGCTCATAGAGATATGCAGTATAAACTAATTAGGCGGCTATATTATGCCCCAAATAGGGCTTGGAAGGCGGGGATTAGTGCGTCGAATCAGTGTCCGCGGTGTGGGGTAGGAGCAGCCACGTTGGGGCATATGTTCTGGTCTTGTCCTCACATTTTGGGTTTTTGGGGAGCGGTTCAACGGTACTTGAGGCGCTGTCTGGGGGACGGGTTGACGTTCACAGCTGCAAACTTGGTGCTGGACATATGGGAAGCGCGTTGGGGAGAGTGTCTGTGTCGTATTGAGTGGAGATGGTTACGATTGGTCCTGGTGGCTGCCCGCGTGACTGTTTTACATGCCTGTTTGGAGAAAAGAGGGCCGACATATGGGCAATGGAGGATTAGATTGCATAACTTGTTACTGTTTGAGAGAACTCGGGTGAAGGGCCTTCCTAAGAACTGGGATAAATTTCTGCGGGGCTGGGGCCTGCACCTTCAGCTCTTGCCGGTTAGGACACGCCAGAGGATCCTGGGAGGGGCTATTGGGTAGAATCTCACTTGGGGGCTGGTATGCCTGCATAATTGGTGGACGAGACCAACAGTCGATGGGGGGGGGTGGAGGAGGGGGAAGGGGGAGTGGGGGGGGGAGTGAAGGGGGGTTGGGGGAGGGTAAAGGGGGGGAAAAGACACAAAAAGTTAAGAACAGGTAACTTATACAGTCTCTAACTGTGATCCAAAGTTTTTGTGCTGCACAGTTTGTTTTTAAATGTTTAAATGTTGAGTGCTGTGATTTGTTTTCAGGTTTTGATATCGGGGGGCTGTACACGGTGCTTTATGTAATGTGATATATGCTACTTGTTACCTGTACCCTGATGATCATGGTTGTTTGCCCTTGAATAAACATATTCAAACATAAAAATTGGTGTTACATTGGCGATCCTCCAATCTTCAGGTATTACAGATGATTTTAATGAAAATTCACAGATTACTAATAACAGGTCTGCAATCTCATATTTCAGTTCTTTCAACACCCTTGGATGTATACCATCCAGCCCAGGTGATTTGCTACTCTTCAGTCTATCTAATAGTTGTAATACATCTTCCCGATGTATCGATATTTTCTTCAATTCTTCCGCACCTTTAAATACCACTTCGTTCATGGGTAACATCCCTAGCCTCCCATCAGCCCATTTCCAGTCCTAGCTCCCCCCACTCAGCACATTTCCAGTCCAAGACCCCCCCCCCTCAGCTGATGGGGGGGGGGGGTTGGACTGGAAATGGGCCGAGTGCTGGGCTAGGATTGGAAATGGGTTGTTTGGGGGGGCTTGGATTGGAAATGGGCTGAGGGGGGGCTAGGACTGGAAATAGCCCTTTCCAGTCCAAGCCCCCCTATGAGCCCATTTCCAGTCCTAGCCCTTCCAATCAGTCCATTTCCAATCCAACCCCCCAAACAGCCCATTTCCAGTCCTATCCTAGTCCCTCCTCTCAGCCCATTTCCAGTCCTAGCTCCCACCCCCCACAATTTCTAGTCCAAGTCCCCCCTCCAGAGCCCATTTCCAGTCCTAGCTCCCCCCAGCCCATCAGCTATTTCCAGTTCAAGCCCCCCCCAGCCCATTTCCAATCCTAGCTCCCCCCCACAGCCCATTTCCAGTCGAAGACCCCCCCTCCCCTCCCCTCCCAAAGAGCCCTGCCGCTATCTAAAATGCTTTAGAGGGAGTCGGAGAGGCCCCGGCTCACCTCTAACAGCTGCCGAAGTGAAGCGCATCTTTTTTTCCTTCACTTTGGCAGCTGTACTGAAGTTTAGAATGCTGCCGTGCAGAGGTCAAAGGGGACTTCCTGTTTCCCGGTGCTCAGTGCAGCAGCATTCTAAACTTCAGTACAGCTGCCGAAGTGAAGGAAAAAGACGTGCTTCACTTCGGCAGCTGTTAGAGGTGAGCCGGGGCCTCTCCGGCTCCCTCTAAAGCCGCCCTGCCTGCTGGTGTTCAATTCGGGATGTTGTTTGTGCGGGGCCCTCTGAAACATGGGGCCCTGTGCAAGCAACATTCTTACTCAATGGACAGGCTGGCCCTGACAGGTTCCTAGTATTCAGGCTCTCCACTACCAAGGTGGGAGAGGATAGAAATAAATCATGAAAGAAACATTCAAGCGGTGCAACTGCTTCCCCTAAGTTAATGACTAGAGTTAGGCACTCACGACCCCCCCCCCCTCTTATTTATAAGTTAGCTGCACATTGGTCCCTAGAGTCCAGAAATGTATTTAGTTCTCCAGGATCAAAAAAGAGTAATTGGCCCCACTTAATGACATTAAAATATTTTGCAGGCAATTTTAAGAAAAGATTGTACCCCTAAGATACGGCACCCTCTGCCTGAACTCCAAAAAGCCCTTGATGCTTAACTTGGGTCACTCTAGAAAAATCTGGAAAGACCTTAAATTTATTCTCAGAAAATAGTCCTTATGATGAAAAAATGCTTTGAAGGCCCAGTCACTATCCAGTTTCAGGGCAAAGGTGACCAACATAGTGACCTTTGTAACTGTTTCCATAGATACTTCCAAAAGTGCTATTTATTCCAAACTGCCCATAATCAAATCGCCCCCATGGGAGCCATACCTAGAAATAGCCCTTTTCTTTGCAGTAAATAATATGTATCTACAATTGGAGAAAAAGCCTCCTTAGGATAATTCAAGGCGTCACAAAATGTTAGTTAATTCACCAAATTTTCCATCTTATTCCTAAGTACCACCTTATCTTTCAGAGTGCCATATTCATACCCTGAAGGGACTCTCTTAGCCTTGCAGTGGTCCTTATACTTTTATAGGCCAGCATCTTGAACCATCAGTTTTACTGCCGCTCCTTGTATAAACTCACAAAGCTGACAGACACTGCCCTCTAGGGAAGCCTCTATATGTGTAACTAATGACCATACTTGTCCCAGGGAGACATCTGCAGGGGGTATTGGGAGGGCAATCAGAGAGAGAGGTGCTGGTACAGGGACCGAAATTCCCACCGTCTGTCTCACTCACAACAGAATTGGTTTCAGAAACATATTTCTTTGCTCAGAGCCCTTCTGGCTTACCCCTTCCACAGGATGCCCCCTCTCTTCAGTCATCTCAATCCCTGGAAGTTCTCGTCCCCTGTCCCAGCACTGTCCTGCAAGTTCACTCTTGCAGCCATGGCCAGTTTCAATTCTGCTGAGTTGGTCATTGCCACAAAGGGAGAAATGCTAGGAACCAAAAATGGTGTTTGCGGAGGTGGCAGGGGAGATCTTCCATTGAAGTCTCCAGAAGCCTCAGGTGCTACCATGATTGTAGGCACATTCACCTGGCTCAAACAATGCACATATTTAATCATTGGGCCTAAGGTATGATGGTTAAACAGACTGATCTTCACTTTCTTTTTTCTGCCTTGACCATGGCAGGTGTCCCAAGGCAGCGTAGCTTAACAATCTATGAGTGGCAGGGACACCATCTTAATCCAAACTCCTCCCTGCATCTGGGCTACTTTTACTTTATTGTAATCTATCAGGATGCCCTACTGTCCCTGTTAATTATAATATCCTTCAACGATCCTTCTTTCTGAATCATGCAATCCTGAGTGACTGTTGGCTTCCCCCAGGTTCTAATTTAAAAACTGCTCTATCTCCTTTTTCAATGTTAGTTCCAGCAGTCTCTGGTTAAGGTGGAGTTCATCTTTTTGGAACAGGCTCCACTTTCCTAGATTGTTGCTCTGTTCCTAACAAATCAGAATCCCTCTTCCTTGTACCATCTTATTCATGCATTGAGATGCCAAAGCCCTGTCTGCCTTTTGGGTCCTGTGTGTAGAATGGGGGGGGGGGGGGGGGAGATAGATCTGAGAATGCTATCCTGGAGGTTTTGTATTTTAACTTTCTAACTAAAAGTCTAGATTTGACTTGACATCCAGACCAGAACGTCCCTCCTACACTCTGTCATTGGTACCAACCTGTATCAGGATAGGCAGTTCATCCCCAGCAAAGCCTAAAATCTTATTCAGCTATGAAAGCTACTCAAGGGATCCTTACATCTAACAACCGCCCAGCTATCTACCTGCCTAATGATTGAATTGCCAGCTACAATAGCTGTCCTAACCCTTCCCTTCTGGGCACATGCTCCTGGAGATTCATCCTTTGAGGATACTGTATCCCCTGGATGATGGGTCCTGGCATTAGGATCATTACGTGCCATACCAAGGTAGCAAGTTGCTACTAATGTGTGACTATTGTGCCTAGCATAGCATTACTTCCCTCCTATGGCCATGCCCCCCTACACGCACCATGACTGCCCCCTGATGAAACATGTGCTAACCACATGGTAATCCTCTGCTACTTGCAGCACTTGGTAAACATGCCCCTTGGTTTGTTAACAAGCACCAGACATCATTTCATACTCTATAAATGATGGTGATAGTTCTTACCAATTTATTTGACAGAAATGTTGTTCTTGGCTTCTCCCACACCTGTATAGTGAAACTAGAAGCCACTGGTTTTTTTTCTTGTACTCACCTTTTCTGGTTGGTAACTGGTCTGGCGACAGATGCTGGCCTGTCCGGCCATCTAAAAATGAGTCTACAAACTGGCAGTGGTCTTCTCCGTGGCCTCTCTGATCTCCTATGTTGTAGAATTTCCCTGGAAGCAGAGAGTAAAGAACATCAGAAAAGTTGCCAAGTGCAAACTCGTTTAGTCTCATACATTAGATTTTGTATGTAAATATCCTTTCAGATGAGCCAGTTTCTTGTCAAGAAATGTATGATACGGGAACAATTTGGAATGCTGTTCAAGAATCCTGTTGATTAGCTGTAATACATTAGTTTTCACTGTTTAGAATTTGTAAAATTCTTAAAACCAGTAAGGAAATGAGTCTAGGCAGATACACCTAGCACAATGGTTCCCAACCTATAGTCCGTGAATCCCTAGGAGTCCATAGGACACAGAAAAAAGAGAGAGGCTGCTGGGGATTGGCGGTGAGGGTGAAAGTGATTGACAAGGACTGTCTAGGGAGGAAGAGAGAGACTGGAGGGAACTGGCTGGGGTGAGGGAGAGAGAATGAGGGTAGTGGGGACTGGTGGAGATAAGATGGGAAGGGAGGTAAAAAGAGTTAGTGGGGTGGTGCGGAGGGGAGGGGGTCCAGGCAGAGTGAGGGGCCTTGAACTTTATGAAGGTTAATAAGGGCTCCACACAACCAAAAAGGTTGAGATTATCTGACCTAGCATAAATTCATTATTCCTTTTTGTCATCTATAACAGTAAATTGTGAAAATATAACTTACATATAAATAGTAAAATGTTTCATATTATAAAATGGTGCATGAATAATTTTGTTTTTTTTAAATTCTTTATTTTCGTTTTATAACAACAAAGGAAAGGAAGACATACAGCTAAAAGACAAATACATAACGTGTAATACATACACCAAAGTAAACCCCTACCACCCCCCACCCCCCTGCTTCTTCTCTAGAAAACTAAGCATTCCCAAAGCGGGCGTGTACTTACATTATTGTATTACAAAACCTAACGGTGATCTAAAACATGATGAGTGCACATTATACAGGCATGTTGGAACAATGAGCAGATTGTACATAATCATTAAGCATCTGCCATTTAGACAAACAGGAGTGAGTTTGGACATGGGGAATAGCTCTCCGAGGTATCTGCTCATATTTACTATATAAGCAGACGAGGTTCCACCATTCATTGACAGTAAGTCGAGAGCTATCCTTCCAATTCCTCGTGATTAAGCATATGGCTATACCTAGCATGAAATCAAGGAGAAAGCGACCCTTCTTAGGAAGAGAGGGGACCTCCGCCACAGAGCGGAGTCCCACAACCTTCCAAGAAAGAGGTTCATGAAAGTGCAAGATAGATTGAATACGACCCCAGACCCGCCCCCAATAGACCTGCAGTTGAGGACATTCATAAATAACATGAGCGAAGGATCCCACAGCAGTATGGCAAGACCAACACAGGTCCCTAGCATTTGGGTTCCATTTGGCTATTTTTTCTGGGGTATAAAAGCATCTGTGTGCAAAGAAGAAAAGAGTTTGGGTAACAGAGGCAGACCGGGAAATCCGCACTACTTTACTCCAAAAACGCTCCATTGCACAGGGGTTATAGTGGTTTGCAGTTCGCGCTCCCAGGCTTGTTGGGCTCTAAAAGTGTCCGTATCGTACCCCGACAAAGTATTTTATAGAAATTAGAGGCTACCCCATGTGTACTACTAATGGAGTGAACTGTCTCTAATAGCCCATCCTCAGTAGGGGCAGAGGGCGGCATGATTCGAGCACTTTTGAGGCAGTGTTGAAGCTGCATCAGTTGAAAGTAGTGTTTCGCAGGTAACGCAAATTCCTTTTGTAAATCCGAAAAGGTTTTCCAACGAGCTGCAGAGAAAAGCTGTTGGGGTGTCCAGATCCCCCTGGAGTACCAGGGTTTCCAGGCTATTGTTCTATTTAGGACTTGAATTCTGGGGTTATTCCATAGCGGGAGTCCGTCCTGAGGACATACATTCGGGCCCAGTGATAGAATGAGAGTGTTAAAGGCCGCAAGAGTATCGACAATCATTGGGGGATGGCGGGTGTCTACTTGATAAGACATACCGGGGAGATGGGTTAACGGAATTGGGCTACTAAGCTCCTCTTCTATGTCCAGCCAAACTGGTCGGCGGTCTATTGAGGTATCTAGCCATCGGGCACCTTACTTAAGTAAAAAGGCTTGATGATATCTAAGAAAATCAGGAAATCTGGTACCCCCTCGTTCCTTTGCAGACTGCAGTTTATGTTTAGCTATCCTTGGTGGCTTGCCCTGCCATAGATAACGGACGAGAAGGCCCTCAATATCTTTATAAGTACGTAGCGGAAGTAAGCATGGCAGCATTTCTAAAATGTAGTTCACTTTGGGGACTATCATCATCTTTACAGTGTCTAAGCGGCCCCACCATGTGAGAGATAAGGGAGACCAACGATTTGTGAGTTCACGGACTTTGGAGACTACCTCTTTGGCATTAAAACTGATAGTGTCTTCTAAAGGAGAACAGTAATGGACCCCAAGATACTTCACCATGCGGGATTGCCAAAGGAAGGGAAAGGCCTTCATGTCAGCCTCATGTACCCAGCGGTTTCAGTGGGAATGCTACAGATTTGGTCCAGTTAATTTTATAGCCCGATAATTGTGAGTATCCGTCAATCAGATCCAAGACAGCTGGAACACCGAATCGAGGGAAACGAAGAGCATAAGGTCATCTGCATATGCAGAGAGTTTAATCTCTCTATGACTAAAGGGAACACCTCGAAATACGTGCAGACTGTCTGATGAGGAGGGCTAGGGGTTCAAGAGCGAGATCAAAAAGCATTGGTGATAGGGGGCAACCTTGACGCGTGCCTCTTTGGAGGTTAAATGGCTGAGATTTGATGGCGTTTACACAAATACTGGCTACGGGTTGAGTGTACATGACTTGGAGATATCGGAGGAAGCCCTCTCCAAAGCCATACCATCGGAGAACTGCAAATAAGAAGGGCCATTCTAGACGATCAAAGGCTTTTTCGGCATCCAGGGAAAGACCCACACCCATGGATGGTCGAGGGTTGGCAGCACTAGATAACACATGGCACAAGGTCCGAGCATTGTCAGCAGTTGATCTGCCGGGTATAAAACCGCATTGGTCGGGGTGAATTAGGGTAGCCATCATGTCAGATAGCCGGGTGGCCAAGATCGTTGCGAAGATCTTATAGTCGGCATTAAGTAGGGAGATTGGACGGTAGTTGGCGGTCAGTAGCGGGTCTCTGCCTTCTTTCTCAAATACAACCACATTAGCTGCAGAAAAGGATCCCAAAGAGGATGTATCTACCGCAAGGGCAGTAAAATAGAGTTTTTAAGTAGGGAACTAAATCTGCACTGAACGTTCTGTAGAATTCGGTCGGGAGACCATCGGGCCCTGCGGCACGGCCCGAGGCTGTTCGTTTTAGGGCAGATTGGATCTCTGAAGTAGAGAAGGGTTCATCCATCGCATCTCTATCTTCTTCAGAGAGGGTCGGCCGCTGAATGCCAGAAAGCAATCGCTCGAATGTCTCTGACGAGAACTCACATTCAGATTGATATAGGCGGGTATAGAAATCTCGAAAGAGCTCTACAATATCGGAGTCTGTGGTCACTATGCCCCCTCCCTGTGGAGCTCGAAGGGCCGCAACGCGTTTGGCTTCTTTTTGACCTTTCAAGGCATTGGCTAAGAGTCGACCGGCTCGGTTATTTTCACGATAATATGTCCCTCGCTGAAGCTCAATACTCTTAGAAGCTGCAGTTGAGAGGATTGAATTATATTGAAAACGGAGACGCTGTAATCGAATTAATACACATGGGTCAGTACGTGAAGTTAAAACTCGTTCGCCTGCTTTTATTTGTTGGTCTAGTATGAGCAGCTGCTGTTTACGTTGTTTCCGCAAGCGGATTTGATAGCTAGTGATCGTTGCCCGAATGGCCGCTTTGAAGCCCTCCCACCAAGCCCAGTTCGCAGTAATCTTGGGGTAGATTAAAATGGAAGTAATCCTGTATGGGCTACTCGAATTTCTGACTGGAATTCTGGCTGAGTTAACAGGGCTCTATCAAAGAACCAGGCTCCCGAGTTTCCCTGGGGTGCAGTGGTGTGTAATTGAAAGGAAATGGCAGCATGATCTGAATATGTTGGGAGTGAATCTTTGCAGTGTCCACCTGAGGAACTAACAGTTTTGAGATTAGAAAGAAGTCTATGCGAGACTGAGATTTATGAGGGGAGGAGAAGAAGGTGAAGTCAAGCTCATTGGGGTGTAGTAATCTCCATAGATCAACTAAAGCAAGATCCTTGATCAGGGAGGTAAGCGTAGCGTGGACTCTTGGGGGGACCACTCGTCCTAGGTGGCTGTTTGTCAATCAGGGAATCAAGGACTAGATTGAAATACCCCCCAATGATCAATGAAGTATTAGCAGAAGCCTGCGCAACCTGAGCAATGGTAGCAAAAAAGGCAGGGTCATCAACATTAGGAGCATAAAGGCATATACATGTAATTTCTAGGCTACCTATCTTGAGATGAACTCTAGACCATCTACCTTCTGTATCTGAGCTAGTCGCAATAACAGTAGCATGCAAAGATTTCCTAACCAGTATGGCAACCCCACATTTCTTAGAAACGGCTGGGGAGTAAGCGGCCACCATGTAAGGTTTAATATTGAGTTTAAGAGTTTCCTTCGAATTTAAATGCGTTTCTTGGAGAAAAATCAGATCCGCTGCTTCCTGACTGAGGTAGCTTAGGATTTTCTTCCGTTTTATCGGATTATTGATGCCTTTTACGTTCAATGAAAAAAATCTTACATGGCTGCCATCAATCGGTAGTAAACATTTTAAGTAAGGGCGCTTGATAACATAGAACATAAGCAGAATCTGTACAACAATGTCATAATCACCGAGTATTCTGGCTAATACACCCCATATTGAAAAGTATGTACCAACGTATCTTAGAGAAGAAGCAAAACCCCCAAAGAATATGGCGACCATATGTCTGCGGGAGGAGGCCCCGGAGAGGATATAGAAGACATGTAAAAAGGAAAAGAAACACCAGAGTCCATAATAACACTGTCTCTGATACTCATCGAGGCTACTGTGGGTAGATGGAGTCGGGTCACCGATACCACCAAGAGGAAGGCAATAGACTGCGCACGCCAGACTCTTTACTAGGCTGCGGCAGATCAAATATGGCAGGTACAGCGGATATAAGGAGACTTGCAAGAATATTCTGGAAGTCAGCGCATCAAGTCGGCTTCTTTGGAATCCAAAAACTCCGCTAGTAGATCAGGGTCCTCGAATGTTCTTGTCTGATTGTGAAGCGTGACTCGGAGCTTGGCCGGGTACATCAGGCCATAGCGTGCTTGTAGTTGTTGAAGCCTCGGCCGGAATTCCAGAAAGCGCTTTCGGCGGTCGACTGTGGGTTTAGACAAGTCAGGATAGAAGGAGATCTTGTGGCTCTCAAACTCCACATGGCCCTTTGCCCGAGAGGCATTTAGAATTTGCTCCACGTGTTGATATCTCAATAGTCGAAAAATGATAGGCCGCGGGGTCTGCCTGTTGAGCGTGATGCTTGTGGGTACACGATGAGCGCGATCAATCTCCAGATCTTTGGTAAAGGTGATTTGGAGCAAGGAAGGGAGGATTTTGCATAAAAACTCTTTCATGTCTCCCGATTCCGCTCCCTCCGGTATGCCCACAAGTCGTATGTTGTTGCGGCGCGCTCTATTATTGCCATCTTCCACCTCTTTCTGCAATGCCCGCACCTGTCGTTCAACTTTGTCAAGTTTGGACAACCGGGCCGCATGGGAGTCCAATATGCCCTCCATTTTGTCCTGACGCGAAGAAAGCCCTTCTAGCCTGCTTTGCAGCACACCAAAATCGTCCCGCAGCGCTCGGAGTGCTTCACCGTTTGCCTGCACAAGGTTTTTGACCCCTCTAATCTCTGCGAGGATTTCCTGCTGCATTTCGGGGCCCTCGCACGAGGCCGGCCCCTTCTGCGGAGACGGAGGTTCAGTTTTGGAACGTTTGCCGTGAGAAGCCGCTGGAGACCCAAATTCCAGGCGCGTTGGTTTGGTCCCCGCCATCTCACCAATGTGCCCCGGCAAGATCAGAGAAGAAGTTCCAAAATGTGAGGTGTTAATTCAGGATTCTAAGTAGGCCTCTCGGGAGCCTCAGCGTTATGCGACCATCCCGCTGGACATCAGGCTCCGCCCCCCCGGTGCATGAATAATTTTGAATATATTTGATGCCCAGTCTTGCCATCACCAGCTCTCATGTAGTTGCCCTAGCTGGTTTTGATTAAGTAAATTAATGAACGCTAATAGGCATATATGCTCTGCAAAATTATAATTAAGGGTGCAATTTTAGAAATGACTTGAGTGTGTAGTAAACTTGGAGTAAACTTGCATAAATGTGGGCTTCCAGAAGATGTAGCACCTATTTTTATATGATAGGGATGTTCCTGGTGACAGAAAATGGACAAAGGAGAAGGGTGAACATGTATGCCAATTTCAGCTGGTGCATACATGTACAAAATTACTTCTGCCTTGGAGAAGATATAATAGTGCACTTTTCAGGGAAGCAATTTTATAAAAGCATGTGCCTGCATATGTTGCCTTTATAAAACAGCTAAATTAAAAAAATGTCTGTCAATTAGAGCTCCTATCCTTAACATAGAAACATAAAGACCATAGGGCCTATCCAGTCTGCCCTTCCATATGAACCACTAAGCTCTACAGTCCTTTTTCCTTTAGAGATCCTCTGTTTGTCCCATACTTTCTTGAATTCAGATAGTAGACACAAAAACACTATCTCCACTGGGAGACTATTCCATACATCTGCCACTCTTTCCGTAAAGAAATATTTCTGCAAATTTCTCCTGCGTCTACCACTGTATCTTACATAGAGCTATATATAAATGTTTTTATAGACCATCAAAACAGAAGGTACTTTTTTCTAGTTAGATTACCAGCAGAGGCACCTTTAATTTCATCATTGGTCCTTTTAGCTTAAATATTTGCAAAATTTATCTAAAATTCCTTTAAAAAATAATAGGTATTAATAGAGTTGGATGTCGCATCAAGGGGAGGCTGCATTGTCAACCATACTTTAGTCTTCTATCTAATGGGACCAATGGGATCCAGGAACATTATGGTGCTAATCTGCTTGTACTGGGAGACTACTTGGAAGATGATTGCACTGCTGGCCCTTGAGTATTGCTGAAAAGTTCAGCCTCAATTGCGATTGTCTTTCTATTACCCAGCCTGCAAAGAGGACTGGAATCATTTGAGTAGTCATCCTGAAGTAAAGGAGAAAAAGCAACTTCCTTCCCCCAAACAAACAAAAATCCACCAAAATTTTCAGAATTATGAAAAATGACCCAAAAGTAAATACTTTCATTTCTTATACAAGTAGACTAAATAATGGCATAGAACTTGCTCACACATAGATGCAGGCACAACTGCATCAACTATTAACATGTATTTCTGAAATTGGGTGCTTCAGGACACTTAGGGCTTATGACTATCTATCTATCTAAGAGAGTGAGAGACAGCATGTGACTTAGTGCAGTGTATTAGTGAGTGTGTGACTGTTAGTGAACGACTTACTGTAGTGTGTTTGAGATGCGCCCTGAGTAACTGTTAGGTGTGATGTGTTTGAGTGGCTGGAGTATGTTTGTGAGGATACACAATTGGGTTCGGGATGTCTGAGTAGATGGAGGGTTATCATAGGGGACCTTGTGTGCTTTTCCATGGATGAGTGTGTGGATTGCATAGGTGGAATATATGTTGCAGGTAGGGTTTCTCAGTGGTTGGTGTAATTGTCTGTATGTGCATAGTTTAAAGTATGCAAATGAGACAAAGTGGGTTGGTGTGTTGTTTTGGCAATGTGTATGAAGACTCTGGTGTTTTTATTTATTTGAAGCCATTCTCTTTCTCTTTTCCCCTCACTCTGCTGCCTCTCCTCCTCTTGTATGATTCCCTTGCTCCTTTCATTACTTATGGATACTTCCACCACCCTGATACCTTCATCTCTGGTTGCCCCCTAATGTATTCTCCCCCACCTCCTATCATCAGGCACCTCTCCTCTCTTTTCCCATCAAAGAACCCTATTCTAACCTCCTCCTGTTCCCTAGCAGATCCTCTCTCCATGTGGCACTCCTTGCCCCCCCTGATTCTTTCCCCATCAAACACTCCTTCAGCCACCTTTCCACTGTTGGCTTTGAAACCCATCCTTGAACCTTCATGGGCCCACTTTGCTATAAATATACAACTACAGCTCAAAAGCTCTAATTTGTGCAGCAGTTGAAAGTTAAAGGACACACTGGCCCAAACGGGAGGCCCCTCCAGCCTGCCGATCCCTGCAAGACACTTAGTTCAAGCAGGTCAAATGTCTGATCCTTGTGAGGTGGGGTAGGGGGAATGAATTTATTAGTAAATTATAATATAAGTGGTGGGGTTTGCCAATCAAACTACAGTTCTGTCATATCTTGAAGTGTTCCTTTCAGTTTCTTATTGTTTATGTGCAGGTGCAGCAGAATTTTAGTCTGCACGCAGCCTGTGATGGTGTGCACATAGATTGGTGCTGCTCCTTCCATGACCAGTCGGCCCAACCTCTCTCCAGTCCTGATGAATGTCTTCCCACCAATAGCTTATGCTGTGGAGCATCCTCCAAGATGGCTGACTTGTGCATCCAGATGGGAGGGCAGCTGCCCCTAAGCCAGCTTTAGGCTTAATATGTTACAAAAGAAGGTCGTGAATATTCAACATTGTCCATACAATAACTGCAGAATGTTTTCTGAGCAGACTGAAAGCAAGAAGGCTGTGATCTACTCAGAGACAATTCTCAAACTGTTAAGGGTTTGGCGATACTGTGTGCTACACTCTAATAAAAAAAAAAAAGCAAATTATTCTTGGCAATAGTCATTTGTACAGATTTCATTTTAGACTTTGAAGAAGTGGTCTGGTGGTTAGCGCAGCAGGCTGACAATTGAGAAAGCCAGGCTTCAAAGCTAGCTGGTCATTCTTGGGCAACTCGCTTCACCTTTCATTGTCTCAGGTACAAACTTCAGCCCCCAATTTACTAACCTTCTGTAAAACAGCAAATTTGCACACTGATTTATTGAAATATTCACTAACCCATAGTGCTTCAATGCCTTAGGTTAGTGAAGCCGCTAATACATTTCTTTTGCATTGCTATGGCCAGAAGCATCACATGTTCCTGGCTACAGCAGCACAAAAAATTAAAGAGACTGGTAATCTGAAAAAAACATAGCCCTCCCCTACTACTTGATCCCTTTAAAAAAATAAAAAAGTGCACCCCCCCCAAAGTCCCATTCCACCCTGATCGCTTTAGAAATGTCAAAATCCCTAGTGACAGTATTGTGAAATGACAACCAGGGGGCTATGGGCATCATTTTTCCAGAGAAAGACACTGGAATAAGAGTGACCGTGGATCGCCAATGCCTCTCACTAGCAACCACGGATACCTGATGGATGATGGGAGTGGGTTGGAAGCAGGGCCGGTGTTAGACATACAGGGATCCACGACAGAAATTGGTGAGGGACCGTCAAAGCTCCCCTGAAGGCTATATCTCCTTCAGCTCGAGGCAGACTTGGGTGACCCCTGTGTCAATGTGCCCAGGGCAATTGCCCTGTTTGCCACCCCTTAATGTCAGACCTGGCTGGGAAGGATTTTGACATTTCAAAAAGGATCAGGGGTGGGAGGGATTCTGACTCTTCTAAAATGACCAGGGGTGTGGGCATGTATTTTTTAAAAGAAATATAAGATATGCCATACTGAATCAGACCAAGGTCCATCAAGCACAGTATTCTGTTTCCAAAAGTGACCAAGCTAGGTTATAAGTACCTAGCAGTTTCCCCAAAAGACACAGGTTCCACAATGCTTGTACTGGGTCAAGCAGTGATATCTTGTGTCCCTTTTAATAATGGTTTATGGATCTTTCCTCCAGGAACTTGTCCAAACCTTTTTTAAACCCAGTTACACTAACAGCTTTCACTACATCCTCTGGTAACAAATTCCAGAGTTTGATTACACATTGAGTGAAAACATATTTTCACTTATTAGTCTTAAATAGTTTACCCTGTAGCTTCATTGCATGTCCCCTAATCTTTCTATATTCTGATGAGATAAACGTAGATTGTTTACCCGTTCCATGCCATTCATTAATTTGTAGACCTTGATCATTTCTCCCCTCAGCCATCTCTTTTCCAGGTTGAAGAGCCCTAACCTTTTTAGCCTCTCTTCATAGCCTTCTCTTTCCATCCCATTTACCATTTTGGTGGCTCTTCTCTGTACCTTTTCTAATAAAGCTATATCCTTTTTAAGATATGGCAACCAGAATTGCACACGATATTCAAGGTGGGGGCGCAGCATGGAACAATACAGAGGCATTATAATATCCTTTGTTTTATTTTCCATTCCTTTCCTTATGCTACCTAGCATTCTATTTGCTCTCTTAGCCACAGCTGCACATTGGCTGGAGTGCTTTAACATGTTATACACAATGACACCTAAATCTTTTTCCTGGGTGGTAGTTCCTAATGTGGAACCTTGCATCGTGTAACCATAGTTTGGGTTGTTCTTTCCTAGGTGCATAATTTTGCACTTGTCCACATTAAATTTCATCTGCCATTTGGATGCTCAGTCTTCCAATTTATCAAGATCCTCTTGCAGTTTTCCACAATCCTCATGGGTTCTAACAACTTTAAACAGTTTTGTGTCATCTGCAAATCTGATAACCTCACTCGTTATTCCCTTTTCCAATTCGTTTATGAAACGGTCAAAAAGCAGCAGACCCAGCACAGATCTCTGGGGTACTCCATTATTCACCTTTCTTCATTGGGAAAATTGGCCATTTAGCCTTACTCTCTGGTTTCTATCATTTAACCAGTTCCTGATCCACAATAGTACACTGCTCCTTATCCCATTACTTTTTAGTTTTGCCAAAAGTCTCTGATGAGGGACCTTGTCAAAGACTTTCTGAAAGTCCAGATACACTATATCAACTGCCTCACCTTTGTTTACCTGTCTATTCACACCTTCAAAAAAACATAACAGATTAGTAAGACAAGATATTCCTTGTCTAAAGCCATGTTGGCTGTCTCCCATTAAGCAATGACTATCTACATGTTCAGTAATTTTGTTCTTTATTATGGTTTCTACCATTTTTCCCAGTACTGACGTCAGGCTCACCAGTCTGTAGTTTCCCGGATCACCCCTGGAACCCTTTTTAAAAATTGACGTTACATTGGCTATCCTCCAATCTTCAGGTATTACAGATGATTTTAATGATAGTTCACAGATTACTAATAGCAGATCTGCAATCTCATATTTCAGTTCTTTCAACACCCTTAGATGTATACCATCCAGTCCAAGTGATTTGCTACTCTTCAGTTGGGTTAGAAATTGGTTGGATGGGAGGCAACAAAGAGTACAGTTAAATGGAGCTCAATCTGAGGAGAAGGATGTTACCAGTGGTGTGCCCCTGGGATCTGTCCTTGGTCCGATTCTTTTTAACATCTTTCTTAGTGATATAGCGGAAGGGCTGTCGGGTAAGGTTTGCCTTTTTGCGGATGATACCAAAATCTGCAATAGAGTAGACACCCAGGAAGATGTAGATAACATGAGGAGGGATCTAGCTAAACTTGAAGAATTGTCTAGAATCTGGCAGTTGGGATTTAATGTTAAAAATGTAAGGTCATGCATTTGCGCTGCAGCAATCCAAGGGAGCAATATAGTATAGGGGGTGAAGTACTTTTGTCCACTAAAGAAGAGCGGGACCTAGGCGTGGTTGTGTCTGATGATCTTAAAGTAGCTAAACAGGTAGAAAAGGCGACGGCAAAAGCTAGAAGGATGCTTGGGTGCATACGGAGAGGAATGGCTAGTAGAAAAAAGGAGGTGATAATGCCTCTGTATAAGTCTTTGGTGCGACCTCATTTGGAGTATAGTGTGCAATTCTGGAGACCGCACCTTCAAAAGGATGTGAACGGAAGAAGTCAGTGCAGAGGGTGGCTACTAAAATGGTTAGTGGTCTTCATTATAAAGCATATGAGGACAGACTTAAGGATCTTAATATGTACACCTTAGAGGAAAGGCAGGATAGAGGTGATATGATTGAGATGTTTAAATACCTCCGTGGCATAAATGTTCAGGGGGAGAGCCTCTTTCAGTTGAAAGCAAGTTCTGCTACAAGGGGACATGGGATGAGGGTGAAGGGGGACAGATTCAGGAGTGATTTGCGGAAATATTTCTTTACGGAAAGAGTTGTGGATCCGTGGAATAGTCTCCCAGTGGAGGTGGTAAAGATGAGGACAGTAACTGAATTCAAAACAGCAAGGGACAAACACAGAGGATCTCTAAAGGAAAAAAGGGGACTGTTGTAGTTGTTGAAATGGAAGGACAGATTAGATAGGCCATGTGGTCTTTTTCTGTCTTCATATTTCTATGTTTCTATACCGGGGTAATAATGACTTGCCCAAGGCCACAAGAAGCACCAATGGGATTTGAACCCTGGTCTTTCTGGTCCCAGGCTACTCCATCCACTTCATGTGCCATGTTGGGGAATGAAGGCAGGGCTCTTTTATTTTGCAGTTTCCAACCTGCACATTATTGTTGATGCCCCTGGGGAAAGTTAACATGACCTCAATGATGTTTAACTTTTCATGGAGCTTGTGGTAAACTGTGTTATTCATTTTGCATAATAATGAACTGTTTTGCATGTATTTGGGTGCTTCACATATTATTATTTAATATGCATTAGGGTGCATTATAATGCATTATTGACAGACAGCACATGTTATTGTTAGTTAATACCCATTATTGCCATAACACAGCTTAGTAAATAGACCCCTTTAGATTGTAAGCCCTTGAGGGAGAGTGAAACTTGAATGTAACGTGCTTTGAGTTAACAATGAAAAGGATTGAACTAATTGCCATATTGTGTATGTAGATACACAATACTGTAATTAGGCAACAAGGGACATTAGGAGTTGGGCTACTGTTAGCCAGTGTCAACAACTTGTATTCCTGCCAACAACCTCTTAAAAGAGAAATTTGCTGTGAGCCTAGGGCAGTGTCTTACTCTTCCACTGAAATAGACATGAGAAAAATGAGCAGAAAACGTTAGAAACTGTAATATGGAATTAGACAAAGAAAACCCTATCCCTAAAAGGAGACCTTTCTTTTTGTTTATCTTCCCTGCAAAACCCCTGTCACTATTCTCCTCTTCCCATCCAGTTCTCTACTAGGAGCCTTTACATCTACATGTCAAAACCTGACCAATGGCGCCATAGTGGGCAGAGTCTAGAGCAGAGTTAGAGGGCAAGATGGCCGCCAGCAGGGGAGCCCTTGCAGATCCATGCAAGGGAGCAACTGCTGCCGAGGAGGGACCCAGAGAAGTCAGAGCTGTCCACAGTGGGGTCGCCACAGGAATAGGAAAGCAGGAAGCAGAGCGGCTGTGGATGGAGGCCTGAGAGGGCACATCTGGAGCCGTGATGAGAGCCAGCAGAGGTGCAGAAGCCATGTGGGGGGCCGCATGGTCCTGAGCAGCAGCGCATCATTTCTTGGCTCGGCAGAGAGGGGAGTCCCCGGAAAGAGGTCCTGGAGGGCATGCCTTCGCAACTTTCTGGCGCGGGGGGACATTTTAGTGCAGTGAGTGCAGTCCTCAACCTTGTGGGAGACTCCGAGGCAGTGAAGGCACCGGTCATGTGAGTCCATTGCTTCATTTTTCTGGAGCAGCCAGGGCATTTTTTTGAAACCTGGCTTAGGCATGTCTTGATTGTAGATTCTTTTCACTGTAATCCTGAAGCTGCTTCTCTGATTTTTTTTTTGGAGAGTAAGAGAAGTCCATCTTGCTGGCAAGGTGGAAGAGTAAAAAGTGGCTAGCTAGGGATGGACCTAGATAGAGGCGGAGCCAAGGGGGGAGAGTACTTCCGTCTTTGGTGCCGTCGGATGATGTCACCAGGTGTGGCTGACTCATCCTGCTTGTCCTAGGAGAACCTGTAGTAATCTCTCTTAGTCAACAGAGTAGGCTATTGTTTTCCAGGTGGCTCTAGGGACAACTACTGGGTGAGGACATCAGAGCAGCAAATCTTTTTCTCTCTTCTCATGGACAGAAAAATGTAACTCCAGCAGCCCTCTTGGGCTCATTCAGCCTGAGGAACACTACCTAGGTGTGCTGACTAGCCTACTACAATAGTGGCTGATGTTATGAAGCACAGGAGTTTGTAACTCTTGCTATTAATTCCTGATAAATGTGTTCACAGAAGATGTTTGTAGCTCTCCATAAACCCTCCTCTGAACCTTGCAGGGGTCTCTTTGATTAGAAGCAGGCTTTCTCCCACATTATTAGAATGACCTTACCTGTAAGTGAATCACTGAGATAAATCTTGTATCTCAGAGAGTTACACAGCTGTATGCCAACAAATTTCTTATACCAGGTTCTCTTCACATACTGCTTCCCTTTGCATTCTGAAAATCCATCTGACTTAAAGGACAGTTCAGTCCATATGGCATCTTTTCCTCCTGCACAGAATTAAGAAAACATGATGCATTTTCTTGCAATAAATACTTTTATGAAAATCTGATTTGATTTAATTCATTCATTCACTTGTTGCACAGCCTTGCACGACAACATGTCAAAGTGGTTTACAATCCCAATGTGCAATTAGTTATAAAATAGTTAAACACTAAGGGGCTGATAGTGTTGCTGAATATCGGGATAGCCATGATTAGCTTATTAGAAGTCCTACTAACTAACTAAACCCTTTTGAACATCCTCCCTAAAAAAAATCATACAATAAAATATAAGGGGCCTTTTTACTAAAGTGCACTATGCAGTTAACGTGATTAGGTCTGTGGTTACAGTTACTGTGGGGGCATGACTGACAATCGCACTTTAGGGGCTAAATGGGCAAGTTAGGAATGGAGAGTGGGGAAGGTGAGCACACTGCAGTTAGCACAGGGGTTTCTATCAAATGCTGTCAATGTTGCCATTAGTGCAAGTTCACCTGACGCTACCTCAATAGATGGATGAAAGTGCACCTACAGTAATAGTGCCATGTGTTAGGGTAGGCATCTGCCCTTTAATTGTCAGGAACATGCTGGTCATGCCCCTGACAATTTCTGTGGAGGTTTTATGCTTAATGCACATTAGTTTTCATGCTAAACGCACATTAAGTGCATAAACCTAACCACACTTTAGTAAAAGGGCCCCACAGAATCATAAGATACCCATTAGTTACAAATTTAAAAAAGTCTTTCCACCATCTATCAATGATGTAACACAATCCACTATCCTAAATAAATCCTTTAAGCATCCCTTTCTAATTTCTTTATAAAATATTGTCTTAAGAATGGATGCAATTTAATGTTACACTTTAATATTTACAACTACATATAACTTTATTACCCTTGCTGCTAATACCAACAACGTATAATTTTACTGAAGTGCTTAGCGGGTAATTCTATAAGGAGCGTGCATACATCCCTATTCTAAATGAATTATACATGCAAAGGGGCAGTTACACATGAGCTTTCGATGGTTGCTGTTCTGTAAGCATACATGTATATCCCATCGCATGTACTTTTAGGTTAGGGAGTGCATAGAGGCGGGGCTTAAGCTGAGCATAGGCGGGGCCTAAGTTTACGTGCTAAGTTATAGAATATTATAACTTCTGCACATTTTCTCTAAATCTAGACAGGGGCATTTCCCCCTGCTCTAGAGCAGGCAAAACTGCTGCGCCTAGGTTAAGATGCATTGGTACGCAGGGCAGGCCCGTCCATTGTGCAAGAATGTTGTTCACACAGAGCCCCGCGATTCAGGGGGCCCTGCACCAACAACATCCTGCATTGAATGGCAGGCAGGGCGGCCCCAGCTCACCTCTAACAGCTGCTGAAGTGAAGCGCGTCTTTTTCCTTCACTTCGGCAGCTGTACTGAAGTTTAGAATACTGCTGTGCTGAGCACTGGGAAACAGGAAGTCCCCTTTGACCTCAGTGCAGCAGTGTTCTAAACTTTAGTACAGCTGCCGAAGTGAAGCAAAGAAGACGCGCTTCAGTTCGGCAGCTGTTAGAGATGAGCCGGGGCCTCTCCAGCTCCCTCTAAAGCATTTTAGATGGCTGTGGGGCTCTTTGAGAAGGGAGGGGAAAGGGGCTTGGACTGGAAATGGGCTGGGGGAGGGAGCTAGGACTGGAAATGGACTGAGTGGAGGGGGGGCTTGAACTGGAAATAGCTGATGGAGGGGCTAGGATAGGACTGGACATGGGCTGTTGGGGGCTAGGATTGGAAATGGGCTATTGGGGGGACTTGGATTGAAATGGACTTATGGAGAGGCTAGGACTGTAAATAAGCTCATAGGAGGGCTTGGATTGGAAATGGGCTGAGTGGGGAGCTTGGACTGGAAATTGACTGAGTGGAGGGGAGCTATGACTGGAAATGAGCTTATGGAGGAGCTAGGATAGGACTGGAAATGGATGGGGGAGCTAGGACTGGAAATGGACTGATGGGGGGCTAGGGTTGGAAATGGGCCAATGGGGGAAGGGGCTTGGATAGGACTGGAAATGGATGCTGGAGCTAGAAATGGGCTGATGAGCTAGGATTGGAAATGGGCTGATTGGGGGGGGGGGAGCTAGGACTGGAAATAGGCTGATGGAGGGGCTAGGATAGGATTGGAAATGGGCTGATGGGGGGCTAGGACTGGAAATGGGCTGATAGGGGGGACCAGAAGGGAGCGGATGCTGCATGGGGCTGGAACTAGAAGGGAGCTGATGTTGGGGGAGGACTAGAATGGGGTGGAGCTGGGAGAATGAAATTGAGAGGGGAAAAGATATTTTGTGTGGGAGAGAAGAAAAAACTATGATTGGCTGGGTATTGGGAGAGTAAGAGAGGATTGAGGATGGAGGGGTAAAATTTGAGTGGATGAAAAAGGAATAGAGAAAGAGATGGAGGAAAGAGCAAAAGAAGAAAGATCAGTTTGTTAAAGCAGATGTAGAGAGAGAATGGAAAAAAAACTAGAAGAGAGAAGAAAGGACAAATGGACAGCAGACAATAGAGAGATAGCAGAAGACAAGAAGAAACCAGAAGAAAGTGACTGGAGCAATTGCAACTGAAAAATAAAATGCACAAACAACAAAGGTAGAAAAATACTTTTTTATTTTAAATTTATTAACTGGAATATGTCAGCTCTGGGAAATGTGCATCATTAACGTCTTTGCGTTTTTGTTTAGTACAAGAGGAAATTAATTTATAGTTTTATTTCTCCAGTGTTGTTGTACATTCCAAGTTTGGCTTTTGGGGTTCCCAGTTTAATTATTGTCTTTCTATTTCTAAATTGTGATCCCTTGTTCTTTGTTTGGTGATGGTCTATGTGTAACCCAGCTGAGGTATTCTGTTTATGTAGTTTCTATTTGACATTGCCACTTGTTCTCTTTCTCCAGTAGAACATGTATTGGTATTCTCTGAGATGTATTGGTTTAATTTTTGCAGTGTTGCCTTTTGATATGTATGGTATGATGCTTTATGTGTCCTGGTGGGTTTCCTATGGGTTCTAAATGGGCAGTGTTTGTAGTACTTCCTAATGTGCCTGGCGGTTGGCACTGGAGTATAGTAATGTAGAAATCTTTTAGCCTTTCTTTATCCAGACACTCATTAAGAGGCATGTTTACTAAACGTTAGTGCATGATAACATTATGCAAATATGTATGCAAATGAGGCCCCTTATGCAAATGAGACCCCACACCAAGTCTCCTCACATGGCCCTGCACCCCCCTTGGGCCGTCCCTGTTGGTACGCCCCTATTTTCTAAAGCAAAGTATGCTTGTACTTCACTTTATAAAATAAGCCCCACATATGTGCATAGCAATGCGCATGAACTGTGCAGCAGTTTATAGAATTACCCTCTTAACATGCAAATTACTATGCATTGTTACCACATACACTGTTACCATGGTGGCTTGACACTTGGAGGGTAATTTTGTAAGGCCTGCCTATATTTATGTGCGCATTTCACACCTATGTGTGTGTTTTACCTTATAGCAGTGTTTCTCATGTATCCCCTAGCCACTGGTTTTGAGAATATCCACAATGAGTATGCATGAAACTGTTTTGCATGCAATGGAGGCAGTGCACGCAAATCCATCCCATACGTATTCATTATGGATATCCTGAAAAACAGATTAGCTAGAGGGTACACCAGGACCAGCCTGAGAAACACCGCTCGGTGCTTTATATAATCGGGACATAAATTGTCAAAAACACATGGAAATTTAAGGCCAAAACACTTATGCTAGCCCTATGGCTCGTACATGTCCACAATGAAAGTAGGCATGATCGACCCAGTGTGTGCACTTTCGGAATAGCAACTGTGTCAAATATGTGCATCAATGTCCATTTCCACACGTATATAACTTAAATACCTAGATTAAAGCATGCTGTTTGCACATAAATCTAGGTGGCCTTTTATAAAGTTACCCAATTAGTGCATAGCATGGAAGGGAGTAGGGAAAAGGCATGGACTGCACCTTGCAGTAACATATGTGCATTAACTGTTATCACAACAGAAAGTGCATCCACATTATCTGCAGTGCAGTTAACATGTGGTCATTTATTTTCTCTGTGATAACTGCATGGGAAAATGCTGGCATGCCCCCCAACAGTTATCACAGAGGCTTTGCAGTTACCGTGCATTAATTTTAGCAACTAATGTGGTAATGGCAAATTTTTAGTACACTTTAGTAAAAGTCCTCATAAAATATATTTATCCCACTGATAAATAAAGTTTAGTTTTCAGGTGCAGAAGGAATTCACAGCTGGTAGGCCAACAAGGGCTTTATAGTCCTCTGCAATGATCAGGGAGTCTATGAGCACAAAGCAGACTCAGACTAGGGGACCTGCTTCAGACTTACTGTATTTTAGAGGATTTACAGATCTCATCTCCACCTCCTTATAGTTCTTGGCTTTAGGTTTCAGAAGTTCAGCCAGGAGTTTCCCAGCCAGACTAAGCTGCAGGTAATCTGCTGTCGTGGTGTGTGTAATCTGCTGCCTTAGTGGCAGATATGTGATTTTCTAGGTGTGTTCATGCTATGAACGTTTATTAATTATTTCTGCTGAATAAAAATAACTCAGGCTTCAGTCGCACAGTCCCTTAATAGCTCATCTGCTCCCCGCTTCCTTTAGTGTACACTGCATGTCGGTGGTGGTTTCGCATGTTTGTCCCTTCTTTAAGCTTTAGGTGCAGCACGCACCAAAATCGATAGCCAGACTTCTTATCTCTGAAGTCACTGCAGACCTGTATCGCCAGTATTAAATTAGAAAAGACACTGGAATTCAGCTTGCATGACATGGAGATGTCACTCTGATGGTGCTCATGCAGTCACCAAAAACCATCTCACGGATTAAGACTGCATCATTTATGTACAGGAACAGATGACATTTCCTAGAGAGGTTCAATAGCCTTTTCACGCAGACTGTAATGCTAGAGAGCCCTGCATAGGGGAGCCTCCTTACTAAAATAGGACATGATATACTTTAAAAGGTACAGAAGACAACATATTGGCCCGATTATTCTTCTGGGATGGCTATGTGCTGCTACGACGTATAGCCGTCACTGCTGACCTTTAACCCCAGATATTCAATGACGGTGTCATATGTGGCCCCAGCATTGAATATTCGGGGTCGCCGCACAGCTCACAAGCCTGCAGAAAAGCTACCTGGGCAGTGGCAATATTGAACCACTGCCTGGTTAGATCCCATGTGTAAAGACAGGCCAACTTTTGCCCACAACACGCCCCGATGCTAAGCGGTTAGCATTGGAGAGTGTAGCAGAGATAATCGGGGATCTTCAGTGGCATTAACCATGTTAGTGTCATCGAATATCCCACTCAGCGGCATTTACAAGTCTGTAAACCGTGTAAATGCCTTTGAATATCGGGTCCATTCTTTCTATTCTTTATAAATGAGCGCAAGACAGTAATAAATGCCACAATGACTACATTCTGCACTTCTTCCATTCTTTGACGGAAACCAACAACTGGATGTCATCTTGTCTTATTGTAGATAAAGAGCAGTTTGATTTCTTTGCTGTTAAGTCACTTAAAATAATTGTATTCTCTCTGCAGTCATTTCTTTAGGAAAGCCTGGTGTAAAGTATCCTGTTACACTGTCTGTGCAGCCTGGGATCACGCCAGTAAGGCTGTCTCTGAAAGAGGCCCAGTCCTCAACCTGATTTGCACTTTTATTTTATTCTGGGTAAATATTTAAACTCTCCAGAAATGACACACACCTGGGAACCAGTGAAGCCATCTGTGAATTAAGTTATGGATTATTTCATGGCATGCATACCCAGGAGGGAGTCACAGTCCTCAGGAGTACAACTTGGCTATTAATCAGAAAGAAAGATATTTGAGTTGGAGAATAAGAATATTTAGAGGTAAAGAGCTTACCCGACATAAACTCACTCACTCTGGGGTCCGCTGAAAGAAAAAATAGAAGCAAAGCATTATATTTCAGTAGAATCTCATTGCCCGTTAGCTTTTTAAATTATAGCAAAAATATGCACTATATTGCACGGAGATGACATTAGCATGAAAATCACTTTCCTCAGTATCTTAAAAGATTGCTTTAAATCACTTTGACTCTCTGTTCTTTCTCTTTTAAGTGAGACTGTTACTCCATTCCATCAGAAAAATAATGTGAAATCAAAACCGTTTCTTGGAGGAATAGTCTTCTAGTGGTTAGAACAGGGAGCTCAGAACAATGGAAAGCAGAGTTCAAATCCCACTAATGCTCCTTGTGACCTTGAGCAAATCACTTCACCCTCTATTTCCTCAGGAACAAACGTAGGACCTCTTTTAGCAAAGTGCAGTAGGATTTCACACCTACTGTGCTTTTAGCTCTAAAACGAATGCGCAGTAAATGAAAAGCCTCTGTGGTACATGTTGGGGGTGTGGCCAGCATGTGATTGATGGCTACCATGCAGGCAAGCTCCTTAATGTGTGTTCCGGACCTTGGCAATTACTGCAGGTGCACTTATCGCCACCTATTGAGGTGGCAGTAGGTGCACCCACGCTGTCACACTGGCAGTTAGCGTGCACTACCGCTGTCCACGCTAACTGCAATGTGTAGTCCACACTCATTCACCACCCCAACCCATCGCACGAGGTTCCATGGAAGTGGTTAATGCACATGAAATGTGTGTTAACCGCATTATGCATGGTAGTAAAATGGCCTCTTAGACTGTAAGCTCTTTGTGAACAGGGAAATATTTATTGTACCCGAATGTAATTCACCTTGAGTTATTACTGAAAAAGCACAATACAAATCCAAATAAATGATAATAACTGAGCTAGAGATTTCTTTTATAAGCAACATTTTTTTTCTCTGTCATTCAGCCAGATGTTTTTTTACCAGCAGGGACAGGATGAGTCTGGCCTGTCTTTGAAGTGACATCCCACGTGTAGTTGTACCTTTCTTAGGTGGATCAGAACTTTGAATTCTCTGCATGGAAAGGCCCAAAACCAGGAGTGGTGCAACCAGATCAGGAGCAGGCTCTTAACTGTATTTAAATAATGACCCTTGCACAATTTAAACATAGAATTTTGTTTCCAACAATTGATCTCTCAAGAGAAATCAATATTTATTTACTTTACACAGACTATTGATACTGTTTGGTTCTTCAATATGTGACTTTCTACTAATCAATTCCAGATACCTGGGGGATGTTGTTGGCCACTAGTGTGTGGAGAACTGCAATTTTCACCGCAGACACTAAGAAGTGGGGTTTTGGCTTCTACTGTTATTTGCAGAATTCTCAATTCAAACTCACTGTAAGTTGGAAGGCTGCCATGACCCAGAAACCCGGGCTACATCTCCTAAAAGGAACTTGAAGACACCCAAACACACTATTGGCCAGGTATCATGAAACTGTTAAAGTGAATATCTGCTCGAGGATTTACAGATGTGCAAAGATGAAATGTACACTACTGACATGATCCAAGCACAATATGCTCAAGCCAGGACATAACTGTTAAAGAAATTAGACTCATTGAGACAAAACTTCAGTATAGCACAACCTGTTCACGTTAACTGAGAAAACGTGTCCTATCTCATTGATTCGTGCTAATTCCAAGATAAAGATAATGACAAATGTATTCCTTCAAGGGTAAGATGCCACTGATTAAAAGAAATATATCTGGTCATACAATTGTGGTTAACATTATTGGCACCCTTGCATTTTATGTATGTTGTGTACAATATCTTGAGAAATAATTGGAAATATTCCAACTGTATGCCATCATAATATTTTAATAGCATGTTCAAAGGTATACAAACAAGAAAAAGATGTCTGTACAACTTAGATATAGTAATTTCTGAGAAAATAAACAAAATATGACCTGGACAGGATTAATGCCACCCTTCACTAATATTTGGTTGCACAACCATTGACGTGATGACAGTCTCAAAAAGTATCTTGTAGCCATCTATAAGTTTTATACATCTGTCTGCTGGTAGTTTCTCCCACTCTTTAGCTGCTATTTGTTCTAGCTCATGAATATTTTCAAGATTCCTTTTACTAATGACACATTTCAGCTCTTTACAAAGGGGCGATTTACATTAAACAAATCATTTTACGGAGAACATGAGATAACTATGTACAGTTACATTGTATATAGTTGAATGTTTTTTTTTCTGTATCGTCTTGCCTCTGGACAAATTAGGAGGACATCAACAACTATATACATGTGGGTAAGGGTTTTATCTAGACAGGGTGAGCAATTGTGCATCAGTCATTGTTGTTAACGTGTTCAACAAAGAGAAGTGTTTTTAGCTCTTTCCGGAATGTCTGGAGGTCTTTTATTGATCTGATGGTGTCTGGCAGAGAGTTCCATAGTGTCGGAGCAGTGTAAGTAAAGACTCTGCTACTGGTTATTTGCTTTGTTTTACGGATTGTGGACAGAACGGCAAGTATGTTCTGGTTGTTCTTTCTTCTGTTCCTAGAATCTGTTTGTGTGTGAATTCTAGATGAGAGGAAGGAGGGTGAGATGTTATTGAGTAGTTTGAATGTGGTGATTGTTTTATATTTTATTCCGTTCATTATCGGGAGCCAATGTAGATTCTTAAGAACAGATGTGATATGTTCTGTGAGGCGAGTTTTGGAAATAATTCTAGCAGTCACATTTTAGTCTAGTTGCAAGGTATTGATGGTCTTTTTATGGAGGCCTTGCAGTAAGCTGTTACAATAGTCCCAGTGTGGGGTTATAAGGGCCTGGACGACTGTTCAGAAATCACTAGGTTCTAAGAGGGGTCTGAGGTTCTGGATGGTTCTTAGTTTAAAGAATATAGTCCTGACTGATTGTTTTATATGAGATGTCATACTGAGGGATCTGTCTAGAATAATTCCCAGGTATTTTACCTCCTGCTTTACTGGAAGTGTGGTGTTTTGTATGTTCAATTCAAGGGGGGGGGGGGAGTGAAGCTTAAATTTCTTGTTGTGAACATAATTTCATTTTTTTAAAGTTGATATGGAGGTTGTTTTTACCCAGCCAGAATTCTACCTCAAGAATGCAATCAATCATATTGTTGTAAATTGATTTTTTTATGTTTACAGGAATAAATAACATAATATTGTCTGCATATATGAGATATTCAATTTTGTGTCTTTTGAAAATTGAGCAGATTGGCTGGATGTAAAGGCTGAAGAGAAGGGCTGACAATGCTGAACCTTGGGGGATTCCCTGTTCTTGAGGAAAGGACGTGGAGGATTCATGGTTAATTCTTACAGATTGGAACCTATTGGAGATGTATGATTTAAACCATTTTAATGTAGTTCCAGCTATTCCTATTTGTGTTAGTCAAGTGATGAGAGTATTGCGATCAATGTTGTCAAATGCTGAGGCAATGTCTATGAAGACAAGTAGGAATGCTTAGTTCACATTATCCATGCCACAAATGAGGGAGTCAAATAGGACCAATAATAATGTTTCAACTCCATAGCATGGGCAGAAGCCATATTGGTGTTCGTCCAGAGGGGGCGTTCGTGTTGATAAAGTCCTAGAATTGTATTTGGACTATTTTTTCAATGATTTTTGCTAGGAAGGGGATGCTTGCAATTGGCCTATAGGAGGTGGGGTCATCACTATTTAGGGATCTGTTCTTGAGTATTAGGCAAATGGCGGATTGTTTGAGGTCATGTGGCATAGTTCCTTGGAGAAGGGATTGATTAACTATGTTGAGAATGATTGGAGTTAGTTCAGTTTTGGATGCTTTTATCCAAGCCACAGGGCAAGGTTCCAGAAGAGAAGTGGTGGTATTAATTTTAGTGATGGTTTCAAGTAATTGTTTTTTCTTGATAGTATGGAAAGAGTTCCATTTGCTAGAGGCGGGTAGACTTAACTGTGATAAGGTTGATGTGGGTTTGTTACTTTTTAGCTTAGAGGCAAAGTGGTCTGCCAGGATTTGTCTGCTAATTGCTGTTCTAAGGGCCTCATTATGGTGGGTTTTAGTTAGGGATTTAACAATATCGAATAGTTCCCTGGGGCGGTTGATGACTTTATTTAGAGTGTTTGTGTAGTGGTTTCTCTTTGCAGTTTGAATGGCTTCTTTATAAATATTAAGTGCTGCTGAGTAGAGGGCTTTAAGTTCTGGTGATTTTTTGGACCTCCAACTTTTCTCAAGCTTGTGGAGCTCTTTTTTAAGGGTGTGTATATCATGGGTGTACCATTTTTCAGATGGTCTGCGGGTGATTTTCTTGCCAGTGCCATTGGGTATTGCTGCTTTATTAATTGTAGAGTGTCAGTTCCTTACTGAATCATCTAAATTCAGTGTTGGAGAGGTGAGTTGAGGGAGTATGTTATTCAGGAAAGCTTCTTTGTTGAAGCTCCTGAATTGGGGGCCATGTTGATCAGTGTTAGTTAATTTTAGTTCAGTAAGCTAGATTAGTAGGTCAAACCTTAGTAAGAAGTGGTCAGACCAAGGTACCTGAGTTGAGCTAGGGGGGAGTAGTTTGGGTGTTCAGTAATAGATTTTGGGAGGAATATCATATCAAGAGTATTTCCTTTGATATGGGTGGGGTTGTTTGTTGTTTGTTGATAACCTAGGTCTTCCATGAAGTCAAGGAAAGCTATGGATTGATGTAAGGACAGTGAGGCTAAGTTGAAATCACCAAGGATGATGTGTGGTTTCCTCAAGTGTGAAATGCATGCAGATTCCAAGATTGTTGTGAGGTTAGCATGGTTGTTGGTGGGAGGTCTATAGAGGAGGCAAATTGCTAGGCCTTTATTTTCAATTTTGAGGAGATCTATCCCATCACTATTATTACAGACACTGATGTATGTGTTTAGGACTGCTCTGGTTAATATTAGGACTCTACCACCTCACTTTGTGTCCCTGGGGCAGTTATATAGATTATATCCATTGGCACTTAGCTGGTTTAGTAAAATGGTGTCATGTACTGTATAGTGAGCCATGTCTCAGTAATGCAAAGGATATCTGGGGTTTCAACGGTTATGATATCTAGAATTAATGGTATTTTATTCCTAACAGATTGCTTGTTTATTAGAATTCATTTTAGAGGTTTAGTAGGTTCACTCAGGATAGGAGGTTTGATATTATTGCTAGGGTTGATAAGAATTAACCTTGGGCAGGTTTTGTGTTTGTGGTTATTGCTATCTCTAGTGTTGCGATGGTCGTGGGGGTAGCAAATTTGGTTGTTGCTTGGGTGATTATGAATGATGGGGATGGGATGAACTGGGAAGGTGTTAAGGGGAGTCTGCATTGCGTTAGAAAGTGTCGTGATGAGCAGATGAATGATGAAAGCATGTGCTATAGAGAGCTTGATTTCCATCTTTGCAATCAGGGCAAAAAGGAGATTTGAACTGAGGAAGGGGAAGGGTTTTAGGAGGAATTGTACTAGACTATGCAAAGTAATTCATATGGGGTCGATTGGACTGAGATCAGGATTCATTGTTGGCCAGTTTAAAACAGTCCGTTTTTTCTTTTTTAACCATTCTTTTGTACCTTTGGTTATATGTTTGGGTTATTGTCCTGCTGGAAGACCCATGACCTTCGACCCAGACCTAGCTTTCTGACACTATGTAGCACATTTTGTTCCAAAACACCTTGGTAATCCTTTGACTTCATGATTCCTTTAATACTCTTCGAGGCCTCCAGTTCCTGAGGCAGCAAAACAGCCACAACATTATAGAACCTCCACCATATTTATTTGTAGGAAGGGTGTTGTATCGCTGGTCTGCATTGCCAAAGAGCTCATGTTTGGTTTCATTTGTCCATAGAACATTTTCCCAGAATGATTGTGGTTTCTCAAAGTGGGTTTGGGCAAAGATCAGGCATGCCTTTTTATGTCTGTCTTTGAGCAGTGGGGCCTTCCTTGGCCTTCGCCCATGAAGTCCTTTGTTTACTGCGTGGCATTTTTTATTTATTTATTTATTTATTACAGTTGCTTATATACCGCACTATTCGGCATCAGCGCGGTTCACAGTATAACAAAATGACCAAAACACACTTCTGTTTGGTTTTACATCAAACAGGGGTATAAACTTGGATAACAGGGGGGGTTGAACTATATACATGAACTATATACATGAAATATACACATGCATGACGTAAAAGACCTATAACATGATTAAATTGAACAGTATAAAATATGGTGTGGATTGAAACCACTACTCCAGATTGCTCCAGGTCAGCCTTAAGCTCTTTTGATGTTGTACATGGTGTTTTTCAAACAGTTTTCACTAACTTTCAAAGTCTTCTTGGATTAACTTTCCTCTTCTCACCATGTCCTAGGAGGTTCTTGACAGTTCTATGAGCAGAAAACTTCTTAATAACATTGCAAACTTTAGGCACAGGAATTCCAAGGTCTTTGGAGATGGCCTTGTACCCCTTTGAATTTTGATGTTTGGTGATATTGGCTTTTCTGACAGTCTCAGGCAGCTCTCTTATCTTCACCATTATGAAAATGGAACAGGGAGTGAATGTGGCCATTTTAAGCATTGGAACCATCATTCACCTGGTTGATTCAAGCCATGTGAGTACTGACAATTGATCAGAGGTATGTCTAATTTTACTGCAATGGGTATGTGGTTCTTCTGTTCAAACTGATTTGAATTGTTTATAAGGGTGCCAATAATCATGTCCTCAATACCAATTAAATAGTTTTTGTCGGACTATTAATCTGAAAGTGCTATTAAACAGCGTTCTCCGTTTACGTCCTTTTATTTTATTTTAAGCGATCATGCATCGGAAAACTGTCAGCATTCAGCCAAACAAGCCAACCATAATAAACTATAAAGGTTCTGCTTCAGAGCAAGGCAGTATTTATCTGAAGTCTTCTCTCATTCCGAGTAACCATGGGATTTTACTTTCATTCATCCGGCACCTGGAAAGTAAACTCTTGTGGTTATCGGAGTGAGGGATTTAGAGAGTGGCTTGAGAGCCCTCAAATACACATTACCTATTTCTGGAGGACATTGGAGTCTGTGAAAAGTTTATTATGTTCAAAATGTGTTGGCTTGTTTAGCTGAATGCTGGCAGTTTTCAGATGAATGCTGTTTAATAGCACCTTCGGCTTAATAGTCTGACAAAAAATATTTAATCGGTATTGTAGAGCGTAATATTGAAGTATAGGACTGTGGCTAACACACTTAATGGGAATAATCATGTCCTCGCAATGTCCCAGTTTTTAGATTATTTCCTACTATTTTCTTTTCTAATTGGTATTGTTTTATTTGATTCTTTTATTTATCAAATATGTGTGCATATATAGTCCAAAGCCATTTCACTGGCCACTTTTGTTTTTGGAGATATTGGATATTAAGGCGTTGAACTGCAAGGGTGCCAATAATGTTGACCACATCTGTATATTGCAAGTATTCTCTCTCTCTGCTGGATATTGGTAGTTGTAAGGTGTCAAAAGTGAAAAATGCAGTTTACTGGATAGCAATGATAAGTGCTTTTCAGTTGCTAAAACCACATTAATGTAATAGTTTTCATGCTCTGGACAAAAGTGATTTGACATACTCATAGCAAAATTATTATTATTAGGGATGGGTTTTAGTTTGAAAGACACATGGGGGGTGATATTCAAAACAATGTGGTCAGCAGATCTGCTAAGTGCATTAATCGTGGTGAGTGGGATATTCTCCAGGAACAAGCAGGAAGTCAGTCCTCACTTATGGGTGATGTCGACACTGACGGAGCCCGCACAGAGCAATTCCCCAGATTTCAAAGAAAGCCTTTGGGTTGCTGCCACGCATGCGTGGTCCTCTTCCCGCCCAAGGGTGCCATCTTGCTCAGTCTCCCTTTTTCCGCGGAGCCCTTCAGACGCACGTCCTCATCCCTCAGGAAAAGTGTTTTGCATTCGGTCTTTGGCCTGTGTTTTTTCCAGTAGCACTGGGCCTCTTCCATCCTCCCCTGCTCTCTTTTTCCCCTGAGTGAGGGGACATCCTTCTGTGAAAGTTTTTTCCTTTTTTGCGGGCTTCACACCATTTTTTTCTTCCCTCAACCACTGGCCGCAAAGGTCCTCGACCTAGCGGGGGCCCTTTTTGCTCCAATGGCCACAGGTTTTAAAAAATGCGACAGATGCTCCAAAAACATGTTGCTCACGGACACCCATGACTGCTGTCTTCAGTGTCTTGGGGCCGACCATGACCTGGAGCTCTGCCCTCTTTGCAAGAAAATGTCCTCCAAGGCCCTGCTAAGTCGTAAGCAGAAATCCAATGACATTTTCTGGAAGGTGACCCCGGAATCCCCGGCAGCACCCTCAGTCATCCCTCCATTGGTTGGATCCCCTACTTCGACCCCACGCTCTCGATGGCACTCTGACCAGGGGTCCCCTGAAGTGGAGAGGCGTAAGAAGAAGAAGACCTCAAAGTCACTGTCGAGGGCTCCAGACAAGTGCAAGCGCTCCCGCGCTCAGTCCCTCAGCCCCCCTCCCTTGGCGTTCCCGAGAGTCGGACAAGGAGCAGTCTCAAAAGGTACCTCATTCAGATACAGAGGCCTCTGGAGATGGCACCCGATCCCCTGAGGGTTGTCCTGGTGAGGACCTCCTCTCCTCCTCCATGCCAGACCCGGTAACACCTGTGTCAGCATCGCCCGCATGGGAGTCCTGAATGCTGGCACTAGAGCGCAGCGTTTCTGCCTTCTTAGCTGCCCAGCATGGCTGGCCCGTGCCTCAAGACCGCAGTTCCCTCAAGAGGGAAACCGAAACCTGCCTTGGAAACCCCTGAGAGCCATGGGCCTTGTGAGGGTCCTCGGCGTTGGTCTCGCTTGCTTTGCCGGTCCTCAGGAGCGAGATCCTCCAAGGCCTCTGGCTCCAAGCAGACCTCGACCTCTGGACAGGATGACCTGCCCAAGTTGGACTTCTCCTCAGACCTCTCAGGCTGGGAGTCGGATGGGGATATTTCCCTGAAGACCCGCTCCAACAAGGACCTCCCCTCGGACCCATCCCCGCCCGCCTCTCAGAGGCGTTTGCCACCTGAGGACACATCATTCCTGGCGTTCGTGCGGGACACGGTGCAGGCCCTCGGCCTGGCTACACAGACTGAAGAGGAGCCGAGAGCTGAAGAACTTGATATTTTACAGTATGAGTCCCCACCTTGGGAGTCTCTTACTGTTCCAGTTCCCCCCCATTTCGTCAAGGCTGCTCCTCCGCATGTGGAAGACACCTGCTTCAGTCCCCATTATGAGTAAGCGCCTTGACGCCATGTACAGGGTCCAACGCAGCCCAGGGTTCCAGAAAACCAAGCTTCCACACACTTCCATGGTTGTGGAGTCGGCAGTGCGGAAGCAAAAGAGCCCAAATTCTGACTCTTCGGTACCCCCGGGCAGGGAGTCGAGAGCCCTCGATGCCCTGGGGTGCAAAGCCTATCAGGGGTCCATGCTCACATGCCACATCCAGGCAAATCAATTGTATATGGGCATGTTCCTGTGTGACCTCGCCAAGGAGCTCGGCGGGTTCTTTGTAGGCCTCGGGGGTGAACCCCTTCTAAGGTTCCAAACCCTCCTGAAATCCATTGCGGAGTGTTCAAAGTACCTCTCCCGTGCCGCATATGATGGGTTTGAGTCCTCCGCCCAAGTGGCAGTGGCAGTGACCGGCATCAGGGCCCGATTCCAGGCATGGCTCCAGTCCTCAGACCTGGAGCAATGGGTCCAGAAGAAGCTCCTGGATGTCACTTGCCTCAGGGAACAACTGTTTGGTAAGCCTATGGAGGGTAAGGCCGCTGAGATAGAAACGGAGTTCATGACTAGAACTCATCTCTCGCATAAGACCTCCTCCCTCCCTAGGAAGAAGCAGCAAACAAAGAAGCCATTCTTCCAAAGGAAGGAGTTCCCTACCAGGGCTACCCATCCTTCCTGCCCACCTCTGTGCCGGCTCCCGGCATGCAGGGGAAGGGAGGCGCGTAAGGCCCTTTAGGTTTGCGGTAGCCTAAGGCCCAGCCACCGGTGCCACCCCAGCCTGCGCAGGGGTTTTGATGCTGACGGCATAGCCTCTCACCCCCCCAGCAGCACTTCCGCTGATGGGTGATGTCTGTCCCTGTTTGCCCCGCAGTGGGCGTCGATCATGTCAGACACCTGGGTCCTCTGGGTGATCTGAGACAGATACTGTCTCTGCCTGGACAGGCGCCCTCCTCCTTTCTCCCCGGCAGAGCCTACTCAGCTTCTCTTGCACCAGACCTTTTTTCAGTGGGAGCTGTCCAACCTCCTCGTCCAACGGGCAGTCAAGACGGTACCGCTGCACCTTCGAGGCCAGGGGTTCTACTCCCGCTACTTTCTCGTTCTGAAAAAGACGGGAGGCCTACGCCCCATCCTTGATCTCTGAAACCTCTCAGGGCAGCCCTTGGTCTCCTGCTTCATTCGAGGTCTCTTGCTCTCTCAGCCTCCCATTCGGCCTCCTCCGGCAGAGTGGGACCTCAACATGCAGCTTATACAGCTTACACGACCACCCTTCGAGCCGATGGTGATGTGCTCATTTCGGCACCTCTCCTGGAAGGTGGTCTTCCTGGTGGCTTTGACCAGCCCGCCAAGTCAGCGAACTCCAGACCCTCATGGCTGAGGCTCCATACACCAGGTTTTACGGGAATAGGGTGGTCCTCTGCACCCACCCCAAGTTCCTACTGAAGGTTGTCTCCGACTTTCATCTCAATCAGGAGATAGTCCTATCGACCTTCTTCCTGAGACCGCATGCCGACAGGGCATTGGCGATATTGCATACACTCGACTGCAAGAGGGCTCTAGCCTTCTACCTGCAGCGTACCCAAGCTCATCGCAAGTCCGACCGGCTCTTTGTCGCCTATGATCCCAATTGTCTGGGGCAGGCTGTCACCAAATGCACTATCTCCATCTGGGTGGTGGACTGCATCACTTTTGCCCAACAAAGGCAGGCACCCCACTGGATCGATGGGTCACCATGTACAGCGTCCGGGCCAAGGCAGCTTTGGTGGCTTCGCTGCGCTCAGTACCTCTGTCGGACATCTGTCGGGCTGCGACCTGGTCTTCAGTGAACACTTTCGCTTTGCACTACTGCCTGGAGAGGGAGTCCCGCCGAGACAGTGCCTTCGGCCAGGCTCTACTCTGTAATCTGTTTGGGGTATAAGCAACTCCTGCCCTCTGACCCTTCTTCGACTGCTACCAAGAGCTTCGCCCCGAGGACTCGGCCTCCTTCAGGCATCGACTTCTGCTCACAGCCTCGTGGAGGCGTTTTTGAGTTACAGGCTCGTTAGCCTGTAGCTGGGGAATCCCATATTTATTTATTTAAAAGCTTTTCTATACCATGCTTTCTGAAATCAGTGCGGTTTACAATTAACATTTCTTTGCACAATGCAGGACTTGCATTGCACTTACATTGAACAGGTATTGTAACTTGGAATTATAACTGGGGTAACTATATACAGGCTGAGCCCTCTATCACTAGGCTGTTTAACGACATGGTGGGCTTTCATAACTATATACAGAAATTGTCCTTTTCTACCATTATTTACAATCTATTTATTTATATTTATATTTGTTTACATAAGTGAGGACTGACTTCCTGCTTGTTCCTGGAGAAAGCGTAGTTACTCACCTGTAACAGGTGTTCTCCAGGGACAGCAGGAATCAGTCCTCACTACCCTCCCGTCTCCCCTGAAGAGCTGCTAATTTTTTGTCCTTCCCTTGCCATCTGCTTTAGTGTAGGGCTCTAACTATGGGACCTGACTGAGCAAGATGGCACCCTTGGCGGGGGGGGGGGGGGGGGGAAGAGGACCACGCATGGATGGCAGCAATTCCAAAGGCTTTCTTTGAAAGCTGGGGAATTGCTCTGCGCGGGCTCCATCGGTGCCGATGTCACCCATAAGTGAGGACTGATTCCTGCTGTCCCTGGTGAACACCTGTTACAGGCGAGTAACTACGCTTTCAGCGGCACATAGCAGTTTTGTGCTGTGGAATATCCCCTCCTAATGCCACAAAATGCCCCAATGCTAACCGCATAGCATTGGGATATTTTGGAGTGGTGCTGAAGTTAACAGGGCAGCAATATTAACAAAAGAATCGTTCATGTATTAATTAATATGAATGAGAATTTTTCTCACCTTTATTTAATCCAAAAAATTCATAATAAATTTTGAACTAAAGAGGTCTCAGACTAATACGGCTCTGCCACAGAGACTTTTGTCTTTTTCAAAGCAGATTGCCCGTTCGCATCAACGACCTCCAGAAACCCAGTGCGGTTATAATACTCCAGTTATAATACTTAAGTTTCAATTGTTCTTAAAAGTACTTCAGACTTTACTTATCTTGCCTGCCTGAAATAACCTACTGATATGAACTGGTATGGACTATTGTAGGATCCCGATGCCCGTCCCAGGTACCATTCATGCGTTTCACCGCAATGATTTCATCAGGGGATCACTCGATCTTTCACGTCCAACATTCTTGCATTTTTCTTACTAAATCAAAAATAAACTACATGTTAATGTTACTCCCAATCCCATTCTTATGTTAAAAACAGAACATATTCAAAAGCTGTCATAGATATGCTCAGGAGATACCTCTAGGTAGTCAGTTAGCTGCCCACATTCCACCGGTGATTATTACTTCACTTGCCGGTTAACCTCAGAACGCCACGCATACGAGCTAAGGGAAAACCTTCCATATTTAAAGAGACTCCCAGAAACCCTAAACTCCAATCTGATGTTGAAACGTCATCCTCCCTATATCGTATGCTAAAAGCACCCCCTATTAACCTACTAAATCTAAAGCCAGCCCCAGAAAAAATAGCTTTAGAAAAACCTTCAGGTTACACGCTCAGTCAAATAAAAAATACCCTCTCTAAAGACAGCTCGCCCATTCTATTAAGGCATTTAAACCTTTGGGAACTACTGTGTCAAAGGTGTATATCCACCATTGTTCACGTCTAACTAGTGTTTGATCCAAAGACATTCCTCTTTATCCCGCTCCAACCTGATCTACCAATAGGATCCGAAGTTGTTCATATTTATGATGTTTCTGCATACAATGTTGAACTATGGGAGCCTCTTTCACACCACACTTTAAACGACTTTTATGCTCCCTAATACGAGTTCGAAAAGAGCGTGTCGTCTTTCCTATGTAGACCAATCCACACGGGCAAAATATGGCATAAACCACATTAGTGGAACACAAGTAGTGGAAAATTTCAAATGTCTCTTAAGGCCATTATACTCAAAACAAGAGGTCTCCATAGTAATCACACATATATCACAAGTACCACAACTGCGGTGACCCTTGTCTAGAATCGTCAAATGGTCATTCACTATTGGCTTCAGCACTGCTGGACTTAAAAGTTCCTTTAAGTTTCGATCTCGAGTCCACACACATCGGATGATGGAATGTGGGCAGCTAACTGACTACCTAGAGGTATCTCCTGAGCATATGTATGACAGCTTTTGAATATGTTCTGTTTTTAACATAAGAATGGGATTGGGAGTAACATTAACATGTAGTTTATTTTTGATTTAGTAAGAAAAATGCAAGAATGTTGGACGTGAAAGATCGAGTGATCCCCTGATGAAATCATTGTGGTGAAACGCATGAATGGTACCTGGGACAGGCGTCGGGATCCTACAATAGTCCATACCAGTTCATACCAGTGGGTTATTTCAGGCAGACAAGATAAGTAAAGTCTGAAGTACTTTTAAGAACAATTGAAACTTAAGTATTATAACTGGAGTATTATAACCGCACTGGGTTTCTGGAGGTCGTTGATGCGAACGGGCAATCTGCTTTGAAAAAGACGAAAGTCTCTGTGGCAGAGCCGTATTAGTCTGAGACCTCTTTAGTTCAAAATTTATTATGAATTTTTTGGATTAAATAAAGGTGACAAAAATTCTCATTCATATTAATTAATACATGAACGATTCTTTTGTTAATATTGCTGTCTTCATCGTTCGGGAGTAGAACAGTATCTGGTGTAACCACATAAGAATGGAAGTTAACAGGACAGCAGCAATATACAGCCACTGGCCATTTAAAGTTAGGCTGACTTAACTTTAGCCAGTTTAGCTAACTATGCAGTGACTGACTATTGCTACTGCCCGATTAGCTAAAACACTATCTTGGCACATTGAATGCCAGTGACAAGATATGATCCTGGCATTTAATATCAGGTCTTAAGTGTGCTGGCTGCCAATACGGAATATCGTCCCCATAGGTGCTTATGGCCCTCATTCTGTAACGCGGGTTGCGGGACTACACGTCCCACTGTGATGTGCAACTGCGCAATCCGCCTAGAGCCTATTCCCCCACTGGCTCTCCCTGCACATCCTGAGCTCAGGACCGGAAGATCCGGTGGGGAGCGGGAGGGAGGCAGGCCAGACCAGAAGGATGTACAGGGCCGATTCAGGTCACGGCCCTGTATGTCCTGCTGGGCTTTCCGGGATATGCAGCTTAAACCACCTCCGAGGTGGTATAAACAGTATAAACTGCAAATTTTGGAAGATCGGGACAGGGGAGCCACACATGGGGTCAGGGACAGGCGCAGGGGGGAGTCCCCGTGGCCCGATCCAGGCTGAGGGAGGCCAGCCGTGGGTTGGGCAGCGGGGATTTGGGGTCTGTGAACGCGGCAGTTTGGGGCACCTGCGGGGAGAAAGTTCCCGTAGGCAGGAGGGGCAGGCACGCCGGGCCATCCTTGGGCCTGATTCTGGCTCCCACAGGAATGCTTTGTTCCCGCAGACCACAATCAGTCTTAACGGCCCTGTCTTCAGGGGGGACGTCCGGATGGCCAAGACATCCCCCTCCCAGAATGGGGCTCCACATGTCTTTATAAAATAAGATAAAAGTAGGTGCATTCCTGCTCTATTAAGCTAGGCTCCCTGTTATAAAATTACCCCCATTCTTGTCTAATGAAAACAGTATTTTATTCAATCTGCAGTTTTCTCTCAGCTTTCACTGATAGACATATTGCAATAGTTACCTGATTCTGTATTAAATGCCACAGTGTTGCTGGATGGACCTTCACCAAGAGGGTTTTTGGGTTTCACTTTAAATTCATAACTGCAAAATGAAAGAAAGATAATAAGATTTAGAGAGTGGTTTGAGAGCCCTCAAATATACTTTATCCATTTCTGGAGGATTTTGGAGTCTGTGAAAAGTCCTTTGTTTAGCCTGAATTAATTTATATACTTTGGAGAGATATAGTTACCAATGTGCTTTAAGGGAATAATGTATGGTATTTCCCACTTAATGATCGATTTTGTCATTTAACACACATTATTTTACTATAATGAACATTAATTTACAGTAATGTGCATTAGCAAATACTGAGATGAAAAGTATGCAAATACATGCAAAGCACTTAATGAATTTTGCAAATTGTGTTATTTTTCCTCCTGGGAGCACTGGGCTGCTAACACACGGCCCGATGCTCCCAGGTGCCTTCTTTGAGATACCAGTTTTGAAAGAGTGCTGCCTGGACTCCCTTTCCTTCCCCAGTCAAGCCCCCACCCCAGAACCTCATTCAAGACACTTCACATCACTGAAGCCTCCTCTGGGATCTACCAGGGGTTTCCCTGGTGTCTAGCGATTGGGTCAGGAACGATCCTCAGTTGCTTGTGCCCCATTGGGCTCTGGGTGCAAAATGCTGTCGGTTGACCCCTCAGCAGTAGTCTCAAGGTATGACTGCTAGGGATTGAGCTGCCAAATAAGGGCATGTAGCCCATATTTGCCAGCTTGATCTCTACCACTAGTGGCAGGAGTGACCAGAAGGTCCTGAGGGGGGCCTAGAGTAGAGTTCCCGGGGGAGTCCTTGGATGGGGTGGAAGGGCTTAACTGGAGGTCTGGGGTGTCTTCGGGGATAGGGAGATAGAAGGCTTGACTGGGGAAAAGGGGCGTCAATGCAGATGTTTTTAATAACTGGCCCTTTTAAGATTCCTTCAGCACCGTTGAGGCCCAAGTTAGTTGTCCTGTACTCCTGGAGAGCAGAATGCAGGTTGTGAGGTTGATCACATCATTCATATATCTTAGGGAGTTATCAACTTGAGGCACTGAGTTACTGCAGGTTAATGACTCCTATGGTATATTAAGCTGTGGGAAAATGTCATATTTTGCACGGCTTAGTAACTATCCTCCTTAGATTGTTTAATGTGGTCACCACATTCCACAGCATTGTTTAAGAACATAAGGACATAAGATATGCTATACTGGACCAGACCAAGGTCCATCAAGCCCAGTATCCTGTTTCCAACAGTGGCCAGTCCAAGCCACAAGTACTTATTAGGTTTCCACAAGTACCGATTAGGTACACAGATTCCATGTTACTTATCCAGAGGTATGCAATGGATTTCCTTGGTTCTCTTTAGTAATGGGCTTTTATTACATCAATGCGGAAATCACAAGGGCAAGCAAACATTTACACAAACATGCTCAATATATGCATTCATAAATAATGTGCCCTGGGGAATGTGTGACATTAATTTCCTTTCATTAATTTTTGAGCCAGCATGATTCCTCTTTTTGGACTTCAAACTCACTCGGGAACCAGCCTTTACTGAGAACATAGTGCATGACATTTTATTTGCAACCAGCTGGTAATATTTCCCATTTTTTTGACACTTTCCACCTCCTGTCACAGCAACAGTTCTAAGCTGGAGCCAAGTTACTAGCAGAGGATTTATCCCCTTGGCTGCCTTTAGGCATGGACAGTTAGCTACTTCCTCTGGCAGGCAGCGGTGGGGAGAAGCCTATGGTGATTCATCCCCTGAGGCAACTGCCAACAGACAATTGCCTAGTGTGTATACTGGACATTGTTCCCTCCAGAACCTGGTATATGTGTACTCTACTCTTGGCTGAGGTTCTTTGCTTCCTAGGGACCGTGAGCTGGTTGCCTCAGAATCTCCAGTCATGACCAGCTGAGGAGCAGAACTATGTATTAAACTTGGTTACTCTGCACAACACTGACATTGGATCAGTAGGTTGACCCATTGTTTTTGCATTCTTGGTATTGTGATATGACATTTTAAGCAGCTTCTGAAAGTATTGAGCCATGACAGAAGATGGACCATGGAAATGCTGGGTGAAATAGCATCATCTATGACTTTGTCAAGTGTAATTAATCACCCTATGGTGAGATGTTATCAAGCCCCTCAAGTAACTAAGCACCAGATGGATGTTCTTCCAATATTATGTGTATGGGAAAGAAAACGTTTAATACACATGTTCTTAGGTGTCTTGCCTCTTGCATTTTAATACTGTTTTTAGAGATTAAAATAAAGATTTTTTAAAGGTTTACTTCAATAGGTATGTATGAGCAGTGTTGAATTAACCCAACGCTACCTCTTCTCTTTCTGGATTCATAAAGGCAAGGGCTGGTTTTATTTCAGAAGGCTGGTTAGCATTGTAATTAAATCGGAAGCCTTTTGTTTATTCATGAATGTTGCTATTTCAGGGATAAAAGGCTAATAGCTTATTTTTGGATCCTTTTATGTATTGGATTTTTACAGTGTTATGTTCTCAATGTCTAAGAAATAGGGAGTCCTGGATGTTACTTGATATCAACATGACTAGATAGCTTACGTTTCGAAGATAATTTTATAAGGAGCTGGCTATTTTTAGGCACAAACGATCCTCCTAAATGTTTGATATTTTAGTCTTTCATGCACGTAAGTGACCACTTGCATATGTAAATGATCTCATGCAATACCGACTAGTGTAAAAGTACTCGTATTGTTTGCAGTATGTGTACGCTCACTGTTGGTGTGCACATTGACAGAGTTTGGACAGAGCATAGGCAGAGCAGGTTAGTATGCACACCAATTATAGAATACTATAATTTAATACATACACTTGCAAAAATAAAAATGGTAATATATGCCAGCCCTAGTCATATCACTTTACGGCACATTTTCTGTCACTTATGCTGGAGTTTTATAAAGTCAAGTATGTGCATACTTGACTTTACAAAAGGCGCATTAACTAGTTTCAGCTTTATGAAACAACCCTTGGCTGCCTTTAGGCATGGAGGAAGGAGTGGCCTAGTGGTTGGGGCAAGGTACCTCAGGCCGGAAGGTCGGGGGTTTAAATCCCACTAGAGGACAGCAACCTTGGGCCGGAAGGACTGGGGTTTCTAGTCACACAGGTGCTCCTTGTGGTCTTGGGCAAGCCACTTAACCCTCCATTGCCCATGTTCCCTGTAAAAGTTATCTCCAAGTTATAATGCCCTGTTCAATGTAAACTGCCTTGATATCATGAAAGGTGGTATATAAGAAATGTTAAAAATAAATAAATAAAATAAAAAAAATAAAATAAATAACCCTCTAAATGGGTTCTAAAAGCAGCTGTATGTTCCCAGAGACATGTGAAGGGCCAGTAAACAATGGACATATTTGGGGAAACAACATAGGAACATGAAGGCAGAAAAACACCATATGGCCTATCTAGTCTGCCCTTTCATATCAAGTACTATAGTCCCTTTCTTTCTCTTAGAGATCTTCTGTGTTTGCCCCATGATTTCTTGAATTCAGATACTACTACCTCTTTAGAAGCTCAGATGACAAGACTTTGACTTTCATACTTTGGACACATCATGCGAAGAGAGAGATCATTAGAGAAAGACATCATGCTTGGCAAGTTAGAAGGTCAACGCAAAAGAGGAAGGCCAGCAATGAGATGGATCGATACAATAACAGCAGCTACGGATACCAGTCTGTCAACAATGAGCCGCCTGACTCAAGACCGAACACAATTTAGGATAGCTATCCAGAGGGTCGCCATGAGTCGACTCCAACTCGACGGCACTTAACAACAACAACCTCCACTGAGAGACTATTCCATGTATCTACCACTCTTTCTGTAAAGACATATTTCCACATATTACTCCTGAGTCTATCCCCTTTCACCTTCACCTTCAGCTTTCTTTTAATTGAGACTCTCCTCCTGTGCATTTATGTCACAGAGGTATTTAAATGTCTTTATCATATCTCCTCTATCCTGCCTTTCCTCTAATGTATACATATTAAGATCTTTTAGTCTGTGCCCATATGGTTTATAACAAAGACCACTGACCATTTTAGTAGCCACCCTCTGCACCGACTCCATCCTGTTTATATTCTTTTCAAGGTGTGGTCTCCAAGCATGCAGTTCTCCAAATAAGGTTCTACCAGAGACTTATACAGAGGCACTATCAGGCTTAAACTGAGGCACTATCAAGAGGCAATGTTTTTTTTATTTTATGCCAAGAGGCTAAATGTGGAAAAATAAGACATTTTCAAAACAATAACTGTGCAAAATATAAGACAATAAAATATATTATATAATTACAAGTCCATTCTTGAGCAAAGTACTGTGATTACTATGTTAGTCCCCTTGAATAGGTAGAAATAAGTCTCAAAGAAACAAACTGTAGGTGATATTTTGTACTAGACTAACTTAAAACATTTGTGATTAGCTTTTGAGAGCTATGCTCCTTTCTTCAGGTAGGTGAGAAAGCAACACAGTTACATTCAGGGACGGCCCAACCACTAGGCAAACTAGGCAGTTGTCTAGGGCAATAGATTCTGAGGTGTGGGGTGTGGCAAACCATAAGGCATTCAAAGCTGAGCAATAGATTCTGACAGTCAGGGGGGTGCATAAGGCTTAATGTCTGCTTAGGGCGCCAACATCTTGAACCAACTGGGGCCAGCACTGGTTACTTTGGATTTAAAAATCAGCTATGCCATACATTACCTGTATATGTCATTACAGCTCAGTAAAGGCAAAGTAGGCGGAAGGAGAGGTTGATAGATGTGACAATGAATGCAAAATTGTACAGTTCAGATGGTCTACGTATATCTGATTGTATGTGAAAAAGCCAATGTCCTCTTTTTCTGTTTGTTTGAAAATTTATAAATGTTGTGTAGTTCTGAAATTCCCTTTAAAATCTTTGTGAGAACGATAAGAGAGTGATCTTCCTATTACAGTGTTACTCTCTTTTTCTATGTAATGTGTTATTTTATGTTTGTTGCAAACCAATTCACACTGCTGCAAATCTGCTTAGTCCAAAATACAATTAAGGGTTGTCTTGGTGATATAATTAAGGGTGGTCCATCTTTCTATGATGCGCTATTGCACCTTTTCTATAGCGGGCCACAGAATCTAGAAAGGGATTCCAATTTATGTAATGCCAATATATACAGAAAGGGTTCCAGGAGTGATCCGGGAAACTACAGACCTGTGATTCTGACATCAGTACCATGCAAAATGGTAGAAACCATTATAAAGAATAAAATTACTGATCATGTATATAGTTATGGTTTAATGGAAGAAAGCCAACATGGATTTATCCAAGGAAAGTCTTTTCTTACTAATCTGTTATATTTTTTTGAAGGTGTGAATAAACAGGTAGACCAAGGTGAGCCAGTTGATATAGTGTATTTGGATTTTCAGAAAGCCTTTGACAAGGTCCTTCATGAGAGACTCTTGGCAAAATTAAAAAGTCATAGTACTGAAGACAGTGTAGTATTGTGGACCAGAAACTGGTTAAAAGATCGAAAGCAGACAGTAGGGCTAAATGGCCAATTTTCTCAATGGAGAAAAGTAAATAGTGGAATACTCCAGAGATCTGTGCTGGGTCTGCTGCTTTTTAACATATTCATAAATGACCTGGAAATGAGAATAACTAGTGAGGATATCAAATTTGCAGATGACACAAAATTATTCAAAGTTGTTAAAACCCAAGACGATTGTGAGAAATTGCAAGAAAACCTCAATAATTTAGAAGACTGGGCATCTAAATGGCAGATAAAATTTAATATGAGCAAGTGCAAAGTTATGCACCTAGGAAAGAACAGCCCAAACTATGGCTACACTATGCAAGGTTCAACATTAGGAACCGCCACCCAGGAAAAAGATTTAGGCATCCTTGTGGATAATACATTGAAACTCTCCTCCCTGGGTGCAGCGGCAGCCAAGAAAGCAAATAGAATGCTAGGAATCATAAGGAAAGGAATGGAGAATAAAACTAAGGATATTATAATGCCTCTGTATTGTGCCAGGGTTCGACTGCACCTTGAATATTGTGTGCAATTCTGGTCACTGTATCTTAAAAAGGATATAGCGGAATTAGAAAAGGTACAGAAAAGAGCCACCAAAATGGTAAAGGGGATGGAAGGATCCCTTATGTGGAAAGGCTTAAAAAGTTAGGGCTCTTCAACTTGGAAAAGAGAAGGCTGAGGGGAGATATGATAGAAGTCTATAAATTAATGAATGGAGTGGAATGGGTTAACATAGGTCGGTTGTTTACTCCATCAAAAGGTAGAACAACTAGAGGACACACAATGAAGCTACAATGTAATCCATTTAAGACTAGCAAGAGAAAATATTTTTTCACTCAACGAGTAATCAAACTCTGCAATTTGTTACCGGAGGATGTAAAAGCTGTTAGTGTAGCTGGGTTTAAAAATGTTTGGACAAGTTCCTGGAGGAAAGGTCCCTAAACTATTATTAAAGAGGACCTGGGAAATCCACTGCTTACCCCAGGACATGCATTGTGGAAGCTGTGGACTTTGGGTATCTGCCAGATACTTGTGACATGGATTGGCCACTGTTGGAAACAGGATACTGGGATTGATGAACCTTGGTCTGACCCAATATGGAATTTCTTATGTTCTTAACTTTAAGGACAATCTTGATTTATACTTTTATTTAGAAAGAACGCTAAGTCTTTTTTGATCATATAGGCTTTTAACAAAGTGATCTGATTATAGTTTAGTTTTATTATCTGCCTTGATGTTAGGGTTGCTGCATGCTTGTTGATACATGTATGTTTTATGATTGTGATCTGCAGAGAATGATCTATGACTGGATTTGTTTTATATAAGTAACTAAGGGCCAGATTTTCAACTGGGCAGGCTATGCGCCACTATGGTGCATAGCCCTGCTCGCTGACCCTTAAAGCTGGATATTCAATGCCAAGGCAATGGCATTGAATATTTGGTGATCGCCACAAAAGCCGGAAGCTGCCAAAGCTAACCGGGTAGCAGCAATATTGGATACTGCCCGGTTAGCTCCTGTGCTTTAAAGATGGGTGAGGGTTTTCTTTGCCTATCTTTAAGGCACAGATCGCTAACCAGGCAGCATCCAATATCGCTGCTGCCCGGTTAGCTCCATCTCCACCTCCGCTCCATCCCAGAATGCTCCCAACATGCCCCAATGCTAACCGGATATCATCGGGGCACGTAGTGGACTTAGATGGGGATCTTCAATGGCAGTAATCATGTAAGTGCCGTTGAATAGTCCCATCTAAGGCATTTACACAGTTTACTGGGCTGTACACCGTGTAATGCCTTTTGAATATCGGGCCCTAAGTAGATAATAAAAGGTAACATTTTAGTAATGATAATGACTGCTGTTGCATTTTATTGGATTGCTAATTACTTTCAAATGCTACAGAATATAGAACTTCTGCAGATATTTGTTCCAGGAGCGCAGTCTGGGACTCCACCAAGCTCACTGCTCCAGCAGTATGGTGGCTGGTCCTTTGTACAGCCCCAATTTTTGATCAATATTTTTTCTTGGCTGTTTTGGATTCCCCCCTTCCCACCTCCCCTTCTTTTAAAGCATGTGAAAGGAACTAGCCCAGGGATGGGCAAACTATGGCCCGCGGGCCGTATACGGCCCGGCGGACCTTTTAATCCGGCCCCCTCTGCCCGGCTGAACTCTCCCGGCGCGGCTTGCAGATACGCGAAGGAAGAGTGTCTCCCTCGCATCTCTGTTAAGCCCGCAGGGGCAGATGGGAAATTTCCCATCAGCCCCTGCTTCCCATCAGCCCCTGCGGGCTTAACAGAGACGCGAGGGAGACACTCTCCCTTCGCGTATCTGCAAGCCGGAGCAGAGGGCTTCAGCCGCGCCGGGAGAGTTCAGCCGGGCAGAGGGGGCCCCGCGGGACACTCCATGCTGCCGCGGCGGCAGCGACCAGCTTTTTTTAAATTTTAATTTCCATGAGCCGATGGGGGGGGGGGGGGTTAGGACTGGCAGTGGGCTGTGTGCCGATGGGGGGGGGGGGGTAGGAATGGCAGTGGGTTTTGAGCCGATGGGGGGGGGACTGGAAATGGGCTGTGGGCTGATGGGGGGGGGGGGGGTAGGACTGGTAATGGGCTATGGGGGGGGGTTAAGACTGGCAATGGGCTGTGGGCTGATGGGAGCTGTCTGGAAATGGGGTGATGGGGGTTAGGACTGGTAATGGGCTATGGGGGGGTTAAGACTGGCAATGGGCTGTGGGCTGATGGGGGCTGTCTGGAAATGGGGTGATGGGGGTTAGGACTGGTAATGGGCTATGGGGGGGGTTTAACACTGGCAATGGGCTGTGGGCTGAAGGGTCCTGTCTGGAAATGGGGTGTTGGGGGTTAGGACTGGTAATGGGCTATGGGGGGTTAAGACTGGCAATGGGCTGTGGGCTTATGGGGGCTGTCTGGAAATGGGGTGATGGGGGTTAGGACTGGTAATGGGATGGGGGGGGTTAAGACTGGCAATGGGCTGTGGGCTGATGGAGGCTGTCTGGAAATGGGGTTATGGGGGGTTAGGACTGGTAATGGGCTATGGGGGGGTTAAGACTGGCAATGGGCTGTGGGCTGATGGGGGGGTTAGGACTGGTAATGGGCTATGGGGGGGGGTTAAGACTGGCAATGGGCTGTGGGCTGATGGGGGCTGTCTGGAAATGGGGTGATGGGGGGTTAGGACTGGTAATGGGCTATGGGGGGGTTAGGACTGATAATGGGCTATGGGGGGGCTAGGACAGGAAATGGGCTGGTCACTTGGGAGGATCTGGATATCCCACTTCCTGACGCTTCGGCACACAATAACTGCAGATTCATGTGAGGTGATTCAGAATCTTAAATCTCGCTCATATCTTGCCCACCCCATCTTTTCGGATGAAGCGGGTGGGACAGCCCCACTTTAGCTACCACGCTTCAGAAACCAAAAGACCCACCCACAGAAGGAAGTAGGGAGGCATGGTCTAGTGCAGGGATGGGCAAACTACGGCCACTAAAATTGAAGGTACTATTTTATGAAAGAAATACATTGCATAAAAGTTTTGTAAAATAACTCTTTTTATGCTTTTCTAGCTTAAATTAATCTAAACATTTAATGTTACAAATTTAAATTTAATTTATATTAATTCACACATACACACCGTCCATCTACTCTTGGTCCGGCCCCCGGGTCCAATATATGAACCCATTGCGGCCCTCGAGTCAAAATGTTTGCCCACCCCTGAACTAGCCTATGCTTAGAAACACACAGACACACACCACATCAAGAATCAGACGCACATATGACAGGGCAGAGAAGTTTGCTCCAATGTGTGCAAATCTTCCATTTATTCAAGTCCATGAAAATATAGAAACTTCAGAATCAGATGCTATTCACTTTTTGGACACTGATTCTGACTAATTAATGTATGTTATACTTGATCACCTCTTTCTATCATAAAACCCTAAGCAGTTTACATGTCTGTACAATCATTCCACCCCTATCTAACTCCAATCCATTACCAAAAATGGATCCTCTATCAATCCTGTATTTATTTATTTATTTACATTTCTTTTATACCACGCTATTCGACATCAGTGCGGTTGCATATAATGAACAGTGCTTACAGGAAAACAAACTGTGCTTACAGGAAATAAAACTTGGTTAACTAGGGTACCTATTTACATCGGATTTTCATATTATACAGGCTATACTTATGAGTGTCTTAAGGGTAGGTTTAGTCATAATATCTATCTAGACTGCAGGTGACACTACTGTATCCTCGTCTATCTTGTAGTACTGGAGGAATAGGTAATGTTTCACTGCCTTCCTAAACTGGACCAAGTCAGTGATTGCACGTATGTTGGGTGGAAGAGAATTCCAGCTTCTTGGTTCACATAGTTTGAAAGCTCTGTTAACTGTAGCATGAGTGCATTGGGTTATTTCTTTTGGGACTACTAATGTGTTGATAGCTGCCGATCTCCTGGACCTGTTGGATGGTGTGGTATGGATAAGCTCTGCTAATGATGTAGAGGCTAGCCCATTGATTGATTTGAAAGTGAGCAGCAGAATTTTGAAAGACAGTCTGGACTGTATGGGGAGCCAGTGAAGATGTTTTAGGATGGGTGTGATATGATCTTTCCTAGACACTCCGATTAGAACTCTCGCTGCTGCGTTCATCGTGAGCTGTAGAGGGTTTAAAGTAGATTGAGGGAGACCGTGCAGGATTGAATTTGCGTAGTCAAAATGAGGCGTGATTAGCGCCTGATAAATAGTCCGGAAGTTGCTTGGTTCAAGTAGGAAACGGAGGTGCCTGAGGGTACGGATCTTGTGGTATATCGCTCTAACTACGTTACTTATGTGGATCTGCATGTCAAGGCGCTGGTCCAGGGTAACTCCAAGGTACCGGATCGAGGATTTGGTCTGAAGTTCCACTTCCTTGACTTTTATATGTGTTGGTGTGATAAAATTTAAATTCCTCGTGATGAACAGCACCTCAGTTTTCTTGTGCTGAATTCTAAGGTTTTGGGATTGGAGCCAATTGGATACTGCATCAAAGCATTCTGTAAGTGGTGAAAGGTCTGGGTTTTCTGTCGAGAAGGGCATGTAAAGTAGGATGTCGTCTGCGTATATCAGGCAGTTTACCCCAAAAGAGCGAATGAGGTTACAGATAGGCTGCATGTAGATATTAAACATCAGGGCGGAGAGGGAGGATCCCTGCGGGACTCCTTGCTTCTGGTGGAAAGGTTTAGAAGTTGCAGTACCTGAACGTACATGTTGCCATCTGTTTGTGAGGTATGATTCGCACCAGACTATCGCTGTCTCCGAAATACCCTTCTCTCTGAGGTGCCCCAGAAGTAGCTCGTGACATACTGAGTCGAAAGCACCTTCTATGTCAAGGAAAATAAGGACAAATCCCTGCCGGATGTTATCAATTCCAGTGGTTATATTATTGATAAGTATGGTGAGGAGGGTTTCCATGCCATGTTGTTCTCTAAAACCGTGTTGGCATGGGTCTAGTGGTGAAATGTTGTCAACGTGGTCTTGAATTTGTCTTTGTACCTCTTTTTCTATTATTTTGGCAAGAAGTGGTATGCTCGATATCGGTCTGTATGAGTCCACTTTCAGGCTGTTGAGCTTGTTGCTTTTCATCAGAGGTCTAATGGAAGTATGTTTGAGGGATTGAGGAAACACCCCTGTTGTGAAGGATCTTTCCATGAGCCCTGGCTATAAAAGGGCTAAGATCAGACCGTAGCTCTTTTATCCAGAAGGCAGGGTAGGGGGTCAATCTGGGCAGTGGTGGTGTTGATCGTAGCGATGGTGTTTTCAATGTGTTTCTTAGATGGCGTAGTGAACATGGTCAAGGGTGTTTTATATTGTTTTCTACAAATGCCATTGAGGGTACTGGAGATTTGTTGGTATGGCTTATCTTTGCTTGCAGATAGTCAGCAAAGTCTTGAGGGTGGATTTTGTTTGATTGTTCAGGTACCGGTTCCTTAGTTAAGTTCTTTACGAGGCTGAAAAGGTCATGAGGTTTGTTCAATGATCGTTTCAGAGAATCTATGTGAAATTGCCTTAAATTTGCAGTTACTGCTTCCCGATGATATGCAAGATGGGAATTATATGCCTCTTGATCTACTTCTGAGTGAGATTTACGCCAGCGTCTTTCCAACTTCCGTAGGAGGGTGAGAGATGATCGTAGTTCTGAGGTGTACCAAACTGCTGAGGCTCGCGTCCTTGGTGGCTTGTTGGATGGTGGACGTAAGACAATATTACTGAAGCTTTTGTTCCATTCAGAAACCATATCTTCCGGGTTGAGTATTGTTGCGGTAAGAAGTGGGTGTGTTTTACTCAGGATCACATCTCCATCGAAGTATCCCTCTTGTATCCCTCTCCTGCCCCACAATCCTTTCTTCTCTAATAAAATATTCATCCCCCTACCTAAACTCTGCTCTCCCCCCCACCATCCGGAAGCCCACAACATAACAGATTGCTGATCACCTCAAGAAACAAATGAACACTCCCTATTTAATACTCTTAGGGCCCTATTTACTAAGCTGCATTAGCTGTTAACACAGCAATCAATGTGTGCTAGCAGTTAACATCTAGTATATTCTGCTTTATCAGCTAACATGGGATGGGGTGGAGAAAGGGGTGGGAACTGAGCCTTACAGTTAACATATGGGTTTGGGAGATGGAAGGGGTTTGAGAGATGGGATTGGGGGTTTTATTTTGTTATTTACTATTTCAATTGGACAAGGCTGCATAATTTCCTCAAATGATCAATGTATATGCAGAACAAAGCATCAGAGAAGCAGGACTGTACAGGTGTCAGAAAAGGGTGGGCCACATGATCCTGCCCCTCCAGTAATTCTCTGCTGAACTGTAGGGAAGGCTACGATTGCAGCCTGGCAGGCAGAACAGGAGGTGGAGCAGCCTCATGTAGGTTGTCTGACTGTGGGCCTATAGGTAGAACTTGGGGCAGAGTCAAACCAGAGCTTGGGCCCCTGCCAAAGAAATAAGTGTTCCGCTGCCCCTAGTTTGAAGACAACCATGGTGTGAAGACTGGTGGAAGATTCATCAGGAATCTTTTCTATGCTGTTACTGGCTGAAGTAAAGATGATCTATAACATCTGCTTATGAAAATCAAGGAACATAATCCTAAAATACGTCTGCACCTTAATATGAAGACAACAAAGATCCTGACCACTGGCAAAATCAATCATTTTGTCCTTGATGGAGAAGAAATAGAAATAGACAACTTTAACGTGCTTGGATTAATAAAGAAACGACAAGCAGTAGCGAAATCCGACAACACCTTGCTCTTGGCAGAACAGCTATGAAGGATCTGGATAAAATTTTCAATTTGTCCAAACCCTGATATTTTCAATAATGCTAAATGGATGCAAAAGTTGGACAGTGAGGAAGAAAGAAAGGAAGAAAATCAATGCCTTTGAATTATGGTGCTGGCAAAGAATACTGCGTATACCAGGGACTACCTGAAAAACAAATCAATCAGTACTACATGAGACCAAACCTAAGCTACCCTTAGAAGCTCAAATGGCAAGACTTTGACTTTCATACTATGGACACACCATAGGAAGAGAAAGATCATTAGAGAAAAACATCATGCTTGGCAAAGTTGAAGATCAATGCAGCAGAAGAAGATTGGCAATGCGATGGATCGATACAATATCAACAGCTATGGGTGCCACTCTATCAACTTACATCTGACTGAAGCCCAAACAGTTTAGGACAACTATCCACAGATTGCCATGAGTCAGCATTGACTTGATGTTACTTAACAGCAACAGTCTTAATTGGAAGAAGGTTTGTGGGATAATTATTTTATTTTGCTTTAGTTTTATTGTAAATGGTTTAGTTTTTGCATTTTGTTCTCTTGTATTGATTGAAAAGATGGAATAGAAATATTGTAATGAAGTTAAATTTAATTACGTTACCAGAGTAGATTCATAAAGGCAATTAATAAATCCTAATAAATAAATAAATATATGTCAGTGCAGTTAATACCACCTGAATAGGTGCAACTACCTGCATCACGTTGCCTGCTATTCAGTTAACATGCAGTAAATAACACTTTTCTTAGTTACCTGAATGGCAAAATGCTGGGAATGCTCTCAAGAGTCAACGTGGAGGCTTTGCAATTACTGTGCTTTAATTCAGGCCATTAACTGCAAATGATTAATGCAGTTTAATGAACAGGCCCCCTAGTGGCTAAACTGCCAGCCCCTTTCAACAAGATAATCAATAAATAGATGATCTAAAGAGAACTTGTTGAAACAACCAAACTTTAATTCTTTCCTTTGGTAATAACTGTTTGGTATACTTATGAAATTTAAAAGTATATGGGGCCAGTTTACTAAGCTCTACGCTAGTAAAGTGGGTTTGGGCCACATTACTAGTGTGCGACACTGCGCTAGAAGCAGGGGGGTAGGGAGCGGGGACAGCTGTCCCCCTGAATTTAGCACAGCTTGTCATGGTAGTACCACCGTAGGGAGCAACCTCTGCCCCCCATTGTGCTCCTGATAGTTGCTCCCCACCAAGTGCCAACAATGCGGGCTTTCATGAGCAGTGCTAGGGTGGGAACGCCAATGCCCCTTCAGGCTCCGCCCAGAAGCTCGCTGCCCAGGTAGCATGTTTTTTTTTTTAGCACAGGGCTCCCATGCTACTTTATAGCATGGTGGCAAAAATGCACGCTCTCCTCGCACTATCTGGGTAGCATGCTTTAGTAAATTGGCCTCTACATGCCTTAGGGGCTTGTTGACTAAAATCTGGTAAATCTTTGCATTTACTATGCATTAAGTCCAAAAATTAATACATAGTAAGTGGAAAACCTCTGCAGTAAAGGTGTGTGTGTGTGTGGGGGGGGGGGGGGGTGCCCAGCATCCATCCTGCATTTACCACACAGGGCAGATGCTTATAAGCATTGTGGAACCTATGATCTTTTTGGGAACCTGCCAGGTATTTGTGACCTGGATTAGCCACTGTTGGAAACAGGATACTGGGCTTGGTAGACCTTGGTCTGACCCAGTATAGCATTTTATAATGTTCTTCTGTTTATTTCACAGTGAATATATTGACTGATAGCACGATAAGTGCATCTGCACTGTCTTCTAATGCATTAACCATGGCCCCATGTGGTAAATCACCTGGATCCTCAAATATCACCTTCCTACGTCCCACCCTCATCACTATCAACCCCTTACCCTGACTCCTCCTCAAGTATCGTGAAGCTCCTCCACCCTCTTGAACCCCCCAAAGTAGCATGAGGATCTCTCTTCCTCCCGAAGAAGCACCCCCAGCACTTAACAGGGGTTTTTCTATTGGTATCATGGTGGGGCAGGAGTGATTTCCAGATTCTTCTGTCCTGTTGCCTCCTGAATACATAATGATGGCTCTCATCTCTAGCGGTAGTCTTATGGTACTACTTCTAGGGGATCATGATGCCAAATAAGGGCGCACACTCCTTATTTGGCAACTTGACGCCCTAGCAGTAGCACCATGAGTCTGCCGCTAGGGGTCATAGCCATCATTTTGAACCTAGGAGGCAACAAGACAATAGCATATGGGGATCATTCCTGTTCTGCCACTATACTACCAGGGAAACTCACAATAAGTACTTGAGGGGGGTAGGAAGGTTGGGGGGGGGGGGTGGATGGTGATGGTAATCTATGCAGGTGGGGAATTAGGGGAAGGGGGGCTTCATACCATTTGGATGGGTTGGGGTCCTCATATTACTCGGGAGGGATCAGGGGGTGGGGAGTGATGGTCAGGCTTACTGGGAGGAGTGAAAGGAGTTCAGGATGCTGCTGGGGGGAATGGGTGGCTTGTTTAAAATAAGGCTGCGTTAACTGCTACTGATAACATAGGCACACTTAATTCCTGTTTTTGAGGAGGCATTAAGTGTACCCACACTACTGGAAGAAGTGACAGAGCATGGTAACTTACTGTGCGCTAACTGCAAGCCTATAACTTTCTCAGTTCCTGCCCCACAGTGCGCTAAGCAGTTAGCACGAGTTTTCTAGCATGCTGGATATTTTTAGTGCATGGTAGCCATTATATGGGCTCGTGCTAATGGTTACGTAGGATATAGCATAAGCTACATCCTACATAATTGTTTAATGCACTTTGATAAAGAGACTATTTAGTTTAATATTTAAAATGAAAACTTATATGTGCTGAACTCTACATAGATCATTTTGTATCTGAAAAACAATAAAGTTAGTTTAAATACATGGGGGTAGTTTGACTGTTTCATTTGAGGGGCAAAGGGTGGTGTAGCCAGATTGGGGGTGGGGAGGGGGTTTGATGGAGTTTGGCATATTTGCATATTCATTTTTATATATACTGTACATGTCATACATATTCATTATGATTATTAAAAAAACCAAACAGACCAGATAGGAAGCCAATATATCAAACAGCAACGATTTTTACTGAAATGTCTGAGAAGTGTCTCACATGGTGTCTCCACTCTGATTTACATGACGCTGCAAAGGGAGGGTACACTTCCCCCTCCCCCTTCTATCCACCTGATGCCGCCACTCTCCCCCCTCCCCCACCATTCCAGCCTTCTCTTCCTTTCTCACTCTCCAAGGCCTAACTCCCTCGCTTCCTCGGGAGCCAGAGCCTGAGCGTAAAGCAAAAGAGGAAACAAAAATGAGCCCTCTGTATTACATTTTTCCCCAACACTTCCTTTGTTTCGCTGAATAAATGGAAAATCCAATTCTTTTTTTATTCATTTCTAAATGTTAGGACACCTTACAGCTCTAGTTCCACAGCTGCTACGATGCTCAGGGCGGGACGAACAGAGGTGGGAGAAGGGTTCCATGGAGCCCAAGCGCCAAATCCCTGGTTATAAGCAGCAGCAACTAATGTAAACTGCGAGGAAGACTAGAAATCAGAGAACACAAGCCAGGCCTCCAAAAATCAAACGCATGTGTTATCAGATTTTAAAAAGGTCGCACAATTCAGTAAATTGATACACTTAAATCATCTCATGTACAGAATTTGAGGTGGCATTAGCTTCAGTTGGTTGTAATCTCCCAGATCCCCAATGAAGTGCAGGATGGACCTCAGTCTTCAGGTCTAGCTTCTAAGATGCAGTTGGCTGCTTCTCAGACATTTTTGCATTTTCTTCCCCTACTGAGTGAATGAAAAAAATGTATTTGCTGCAGAAAAACGTATACAGAAGCGTGTTTGTCTGGAATTACACTAATTGGACTTCTAGCCACTGACAACTGGCAAAAATAGGTCACTGTCTGCCAACCATGCTGAAAAATGAACTGTGTTCTTGAAAACCTCTGTTGCTCTGTGCATAGCTGTCTGATGCCAAGCCCAGGCTTATCTAGCCAGAGCTATTCTTACCAAACAGCATCTTGCCAAAAAAGGCTTCCAACATTCTCACATTTTTGAGTATGGGTTGAACCACAAGTATTTCTTGCTTACAGAGCTTTTTGGGAGGGGATTTGAGGGAAGGAAAAAAAAGGTACTCATATGCAGGGCTCTTTCATTAAAACATGAGGACCAGGAGTGAATTTTAGCAGCCAATAAAAAAGTGCCGGTACTCTGTACTACTGTGCACCCCTAAAAAAAAGTCCTGGGTTCTGCTTAACAATGATGAGCTGGAAGGGGCATCTGATTCACTGTGTGTGGTTCATCCTGCTCATCACCCATTCACAAAAGCTATGCTACGTGAGTTTAGTTCATGCACATATGACCTGGAAAAACTGTTGTGGAGACATGGAAGGATATCCTAGGGCAGCATATGGGTGGCATGGTGCCTGCGGCAGGCCATGTGCTTTGGCACACATGGCCCGCCGCTTCTGATCCTCTGAAGTTGTGTCAGAGGGGGGTCAGAAATGGCAGGTCATGTGTGCCAAAGCACATGGCCTGCTGCTGAGCCAAGCTTCCCCACGACCCCACCGCCAGAATCAGCGGCAGTAGGGGACAGTGGTGTGGCTCAGCATGGGAGGGGGGGGGGAGAGCAGTGCAGTATAGCTGGGGCTTCTGTTTGGGCTGGCAGAAACCCTTGGGCCAGTCCTGTCCACAGCTACCCATGCTAAAATCTTCAAGGAAACCACTGCGCCAGCCAGCTTTTCTCACCACGCCAACCTATTGGAAATAATTATTACCTTCCATGTAATTCTACAGATTAGGGATGTGTAAAGGAAACATTTTCGGTTCATTTTCAGACTTTTTCTGATTCATTTCAAATTTCTTTTTTTAACCATTGAAAGTAGACTTTGCACATATTACTAGAAACATAGAAAAATGATGGCAGATAAAGACCATATGGTGTATGAAGTCTTCATTTCCATACCAACTACTAAGCTTTGCCGTCCCTTGTTTTCCCTTAGAGATCTTCTATGTTTGTCCCATGTCTTTTTGAATTCAGATACAATCTTTGTCCCGCCTATCTCCACTGGGAGACTATTCCATGCATCTATTACTCTTTCCATAAAGAAATATTTACATAAATTACTCCAGTGTCTGTCTTCGCCTTCATCCTATGCCCCCTCATTGCAGAGCTTCCTTTCAATTGAAAGAGGCTCTCCTCCTGTGCATTTATGCCACAGAGGTATTTAAATGTTTCTATCATATCTCTCCTCTCCTGCCTTTTTTCCAAAGCTTACATATTGAGATATTTAAGTCTATCCCCAAATGCCTTACGGCGAAGCCCAGTGATCAGTTTGGTAGCCATGCTCTGCACTGACTCCGTCCTGTTTATATCCTTTTGAAGGAGTGGTCTCCAGAATTGCACACAGTAGAGCCCACGTGTATTAAAACGATTTTGTGTTCAGTAACTATTTTAAGGTGTGCTAACGAAGCGAATGTGTGCTGATGAATGCACATCCCCACTACAGATGAATACCACCAAGCCATCTTATGCCATGGAATTATACTGTTTTACTTCAAATGGGTAAGAGCTGCTGCTGCAAGAGACAAACTAGAAAACTGTGACATTTTCAGGACATTATCACTCTGAGCAGTGGATAGAATACCACTGAAATGTGTGCTATAGAAGAAGCAGGTTAATCTTTGCGGCGTGGCAGAGAAAGAGACTTTTCAAAATGCTCTCCTTTATTTATTCTGTCTCACTACTGTATGTTGCAAAATGCAATGTGTGCCTTCGAGTCAGTCCTGACTCCTAGCGACCCAGAAGCTCCTGGGTTTGCTCCTGTATGTTACCAACAGAGAAAATGAAGAGTGACACTGTTTTATAGATGGATGGGTATTTTTTTTAAAGAATATAAATCTTTCTACACATAAGGAAGCTTATCTAGAGCAGCGTAAATTACTGCACTCTAGGATTAATTTCAAGTGAGTATCCAGTTTTGCTCAGGATGCAAAACTCCTCCACCCTTGGTTCAGTAAAATATGACCAGAAAGGACACAGGCATGCCAGAGCTGGGTGGTACTAGTAAAGAAGGTTTGACAATGGAGTCAACTGGGTGTTTACTAAAATGGAATAGATCCCAGGATCTCAGTTTTTCATTCTGGTGTTTAATTCATTCCCAAAGAGATGTTAGCATTTAAAGCTTTTTTTTCTGCTTGAAGCATCTTCCATTTAAACCCTACCCCCAAACATGATGAACTTAAGGGATCTGTTTACTAAAGCATGGTAAGCAGTTACTGTGTGATTTAACATTTGGTAACAGTTACCTCATGGGTGCGGTAACAGTTACCATGACACTTACCATGCGCTAATTCTTGTGGTCACTGCTTGCTGTGGCAGGGGATAGCGAAAGGGGTGAAGAATGAGAGGGTATGGGGTGTGGACAATGTCTGCAGTTAACACATGGCAAGTTATTGTGCAGTAGCTGTCACTACTGCAGATAGCATGGGTGAGCCTACCATCTCCTGAAGAGAAAGCAGTAAGTGTGTCCATGCTATCAGCAATGCATTTATGGTGGCCACACATCCTCCCGTCCTGACACATTCACTTGAACCCCCTACCCCAACACATCACAACATATCCCACCCCTAAACCCTTACCCCAACTCTTAGAGGGGATTTCCCTGGTGTCAAGCAGGGGGCAGGACCAATCCCTAGTCACTCCTGCTCTGTCATGTGCCTAGGTAAAAATTGGCACATCGGACCCCTAGTGGTAGTCTCATGGCATTACCTCTAGCATTCAAGCTGTCAAATAAGGGAATGCACCCCTTATTTGACAGCTTGACCCCTACTACTACTGCTAATCATTTATATAGCACTACAAGGAGAAAGTACTGTCAGATTACTGCTAGGGATCAGAGGTACCATTCTGAACCCATACACCCGATAGAGCAAGAGCGACTGGGGATTACCCCTGCGTCCTGCTAGACACCAGGGAAACCCCCAATAAGAATAGGGAGGTTCAGGGGGTTCAAATAAAAGTGTCTTCGAGCATATTGGGGCAGTGAGGGGTTCAAAGGAAAATGTTGGGAGTATGTCAGGGAGGGGGAGGGGATTTCTCAAAAGAAGTAGTTGAAAAGATGAAGAAAAAGATGGAGGCCTTCATAAAATACAAGAAATCACAGAGAGAGGAAGACGAGCATCAATATTTGGACAAACTTAGAGGAGCTAGGAAAGTAGTCAAGAAAGCAAAGATACAAAAAGAAGAAGAAATAGCCAATCTAATAAAATGGGGGACATTTTTCAGATATGTTAGCAAGAGCAGGAAGTGCAAAAGTGGTATTGTCAGATGCAAGGGTGAAGGAGAGGAATATGTAGAAGCTAATGAAGATAAAGCAGAATTGCTTAACAAATATTTTTGTTCTGTGTTCACAGATGAAGGACCAAGAGCAGGACCTCAGAAAATACTCAGAAATAGGAAAAGAAGTGAAGGGGATCTTTAATGATTTTCAAAAGACTGTGTTCATGAGGCACTAGCTAAACTAAAAGTAGACAAGGCGATGGGACTGGATGGGATATATCCGAGAGTACTGAAGGAACTTGAGGAAGGTCTAGTGCAGGGGTCTCAAACTCAAATTGCTTTGAGGGCCAAATGAGGACTTGTAAAGTAACCCGGGGGCCGCATAAGATGCGGGGCCTCATTTGCATAAGGGGCCTCATTTGCATAAATTTTTGCATAATGTTACCATACACTAACTTTTACTAAACATGCCTCTTAATGAGTATGGATAAAGAAAGACTAAAAGATTTAGAAACAGGAAGACAATAATTAAACTGGGAACCCCAAAAGCCAAACTTGGAATGTACAACAACACTGTAGAAATAAAACTATAAATTAATTTCCTCTTGTACTAAACAAAGCGCAAACATTAATGATGCACAGGGGGAGGGGGGGGAGGGGGTGTGCACGCGCTCTTATCTGTCGCCTCAGGCAGCAGATTGTCTTGAGCTACCCCTGGGATTGCCATTGGGTCAATGGCACTTAATGGCAACAACAACAACAACTTCACATAGATGTTTTTGATGGTAGGTGATAAATCAAGTATTAAAAATAAATAAGCATGTGTACGCAAGCAGTATGAGGGCGATATGGTTTAATGGTATACTTGATATACTGCTTTTCCCAAATGTGTCAAAACAACACTCATCACCACATGCATATTTAAGAGGTGTGGCAATGGTGTGTGAATACTTGATGTCTGTATATATGAGATGCGGGGACTATCTATGTAGGCCTGCAGATATGTAGGAACTTATGTTAACTGTAGGGGTGATGTATAAATATATATACACATGAATGAGATGTGGGCATTTATGTATCCGTTGGTTACAAGTGTGAATGTCTCTACGCAAGAGGCATAGAGGCTGAAGTATAGCAACATAAAAGATGCATATGTATACAGACAGTGGGTGGCATAATCTATTTTTTGTACACATTTTAAATTCTAATTTGTTGTAACCCATCTTTGCATTAATTATCAAAGTACATAAATAAATAAAACATTCAATACAATCGGCTTAGTACCTTTGTTAGTGAAAAAAAAGAATAATATAAATAAGCATACAAAAAATAAAATCTAAAATAATCAGTACCTTGCTATACAGAATTGCTTAGAACACTATCTAGAATTCATAAATATTAATAGCAGATGAAGAACAAATCAGAAACTGAAGATCTCTGTGATTGTACCTATGTAGCAGTAAAGGTGCACACGCAATCTACTCTGTTACTATCTATCCATCCATACGTGTATGACTCTTGGCACTTCCTGACAGCGTGCGCCTCGCCCTCACCTGTCCAGCTGCGGAAGAGGGCGGGGCCACGCGGAGATTGGCCGCATTCCCTGATTAGTCACCACAGGGCGTGCGGGCGCGCTCCCCTATTCTGTCCCAGGTGATTCCCCGGCACGAGATCTCTTGTGGTTCAATCCCAGGAGCCTGTGAGAGCAGTGCACGCACGAACTTATCAGCGAGAGAGGCTGTCTCCGGCAGACCGTTCGCAGAAGATGGCGCAGACTGCAGCAGCTCTCGGAGGCAGGCACCCTCTGAGCATGGCGGCCGAGGAACGGTTGCGCGAACTCGAGCGGCTGGTAGTACAGCGGGGAACGGCCGAAGAGGAGTGGCTGAGCATAGAGAGCCTGCTGGATGTGCTGCTCTGTCTATATCAGGAATGCAACAGCTCCCCGCCACTTCGCCGGGACAAGAACGTCGCAGATTTCCTGCGCTGGGGTGAGCCGGGCCGAGGCAATTAGCACTTGCTTCCTGAAAAGCCACTTGTTGTGGGGGGAGGGTAGTGCAATATACTTATTTTGGATTGGAACCGCCCTCGACTAACTACCTCCTGTCAGGAGCCGAGAATGCGTGGGTGAGGGTGGCGTTTTAGTACTGTTTGTCATCGGGAGCCTGCCTTCTGTCCTTAGTGCTTTGGCAAAGCACAAGTTAAAGTTTTCCCTTGTTCAAAATTGATTATTCGATTTTCACGAAAACCCAAGAATCCCCCCGTTTACTGGGAGGCAGAATGAGATTATGATTTAAGGATTTTCAAAAATTTCAGTTTGAGCAAACACGAACCTATCTTAGTCTGCGCTCTGGATGAAACATTTGACGTCTCATGATCACACAAATCCGTTTCCCACTCTTTTAATGTTTAGGTTTAAGTTTAAGTTTCAAATAGGTGTCCCGATTTGCAGCTCTATAAAAACATGTCTTGATCTAGCCGTTGTGTATTAATTATGGAGCTGACAGCTGAGGGCTCTGCCGGGCAGACGGGAAGGGGCCGCGGGACAGTTGATTCTGCTGCTGCCATGGCGGCAGCAGCAGAAGCCAGGGGTTTGTTTTGATTTTGTTTCCTCTCCGTCGCGGGCCGCACAAAGTACTCTCGCGGGCCGCATGCGGCCCGCGGGCCGCGTGTTTGAGACACCGGGTCTAGTGGTTCCACTGTCTGACCTTTTCAGTACTTCTTTAGAGTTGGCTGTGGTCCCAGAGGTTTGGAGAAAGGCACATGTGGTCCCTTTATACAAAAGCAGAAGTAAGGATGATGTTGAGAATTACAGGCTGGTTAGTTTAACCTCTGTGGTGAGTAAATTAATGGAAACACTGCTAAAACTGAGGATAGTGAGGTTTTTGGAGTCTAATGGATTGCAAGATCCAAGGCAGCATGAGTTTACAGCTGTGGTCAAAATTATTGGCACCCCTGCATTTTAGGGATGTTGTGTACAATATCTTGAAAAATAATTGGAAATAATCCAATTGTATGTCATCATAATATTGTAATAGTATGTTCAAAAGTATACAACAAAAAAAGATGTCTGAATCTTACACATAGTAATTTCTGAGAAAAAAAACAAAATATGACCTGGACAGGATTAATGTCACCCTTTGCTAATATTTGGTTGCACAACCTTTGGCAATGATGACAGTCTCCAAACGTTTCATCTATAAGTTTTAAACATCTCATTGCTAGTAGTTTCTTCCACTCCACCTGCGATTTGTTCCAGCTCATGAATGTTTCCAGGACTCCTTTTACCAGTGGCAGATTTCTGCTCTTTCCAAAGGTTCTCAATTGGACTGAGATCAGGACTCATTGCTGGCCAGTATAAAACAGTCCATTTTTTCATTTTCAACCATTCTTTTGTACTTTTGGATGTATGTTTTGGGTCATTGTCCTGCTGGAAGACCCATGACCTCTGATCCAGACCTAGCTTTCTGACACTAGATAGTACATTTTGCTTCAAAATACCTTGTAGTCCTCTGACTTCATGATTTCTTTTATACGTTCCAGGCCTCCAGTTCCTGAGGCAGCAAAACAGCCCCACAACATTATGGAAACTCCACCATATTTAACTGTAGGAAGGGTGTTCTTTTCCTTATAAGCTTCATTTCTTTGCCTGTAAATAAATCCCTGGTCTGCATTGCCAAAGAGCTTGTGTGGTTTCATCTATCCACAGAACATTTTCTCAGAAGGATAGTGGTTTCTCAAGGTGGATTTGGGCAAAGATCAGGCGTGGCTTTTTATGTCTACCTTTGAGCAGTGGGGTCCTCCTTGGCCTTCGCCCTTGAAGTCCTTCTTTGTTTAGTGCGTGGTGTATGGTGAAGGTTGAAACCACCACTCCAGGTTGCTCCAGATCAACCTTAAGTTCTTTGGATGTTGTACATGGTGTTTAGCCAAAGTTTGCACTAAACTTTGAACACGTCTTAGTTCAATTTTCCTCTTCTCACCATGTCCTTGGAGGCTCTTGACAGTTCTATGAGCAGAAATCTTCCTGATAACATTGCAAACTGTAGACACAAGGATTCAAAGGTCTTTAGAGATGTTCTTGTACCCCTTTGAAGTTTGATGTTTGGTGATAATGGCTTTTCTGATGGTCTCAGGCAGCTCTTGTCTTTACCATTATTAAAATGGAACAGAGTGTGAATGTGGCCATTTTAAACATTAGAGGCATCATTCATTAGTTGATTTAAGTCATGTGAGTACTGACAATCTAATTTTACTGCAGTGAGAATATGGTTCTTCTGTTCAAACTGATTCGAATTGTTTATAAGGGTGCCAATAATCATGTCCTCGCAATGTCCTAGTTTTTATATTATTTCCTACTATTTCCCTTTTTAATTCACCTTGTTTTATTTGATTCTTTTATGTGTCAAATATGTGTGCATATATAGTTCCAAGCCATTTCATTAACCACTTTGTTTTTAGGAGATATTAGACATTAGGGGGTTGAACTGCAAGGGTGACAATAATGTTGATCACAACTGTAATAGAGGCAGGTTTTGTCAGACAAATCTGATTGATTTCTTTGACTGGGTGACCAGAGAGTTGGATAGAGGGAGAGCCCTAGATGTGGTGTACTTAGATTACAGTAAAGCCTTTGACACTGTTCTGCAGAGGTGAATTATAAATAAATTGAGCACCCTAGGGATGGACCCTAAAGTGACTGACTGGGTTAGAAATTGGTTGAATGGGAGGCAACAAAGGGTACAGGTAAATGGAGCTGACTCTGAGGAGAAGGATGTTACCAGTGATGTGTTGCAGGGATCTGTCCTTGGTTTGATTCTTTTTAACATTTTTGTTAGTGATATAGTGGAATTGCTGTCGGGTAAGGTTTGCCTCTTTGCAGATGATACCTAAATCTGGAATAGAGTAGACACCCAGGAAGGAGTAGATAACATGTGGAGAGATCTGGCTAAGCTTGAAGAATGGTTGAGAATTTGGTAGCTGAGATTTAACGCTAAAAAATTCAGGGTCATGCATTTGGGCTGCAAAAATCCAAGGAAGTGGTACATTATAAGGGGTGAAGTACTTAGATCCATGAAAGATGAGTGGGACCTGGTCGTGATTGTTTTTGATGATCTTAAAGTGGCTAAACAGGTAGAAAAGGCAACAGTGAAAGCCAGGAGGATGCTTGGGTGCATAAGGAGAGGAATGACCAGCAGAAAAAAGGAGGTGATGGTGTCTCTGTATAAGACTTTGGTGAGACTGCTCTTGGAGTATTGTGTGCAATTCTAGAGACCACACCTTCAAAAGGATATAAACAGGATGGAGTCAGTGCAGAGGGTGGTTACCAAAATAGCCAGTAGTCTTCATTATAAACCATATGGGGACAGACTGAAGGATCTCAATATGTATACTTTAGAGGAAAGGCAGGATAGAGACGATATGATAGAGATGTTTAAATAACCCTGTGGCATAAATGCATAGGAGAAGAGCCTCTTTCCATTGAAAGTAAACTCTGCAACGATGGGATATAGGGTGAGGGTGAAAGGGGGATAGACTTAGGAGTAATATGCGGAAATAGTTCTTTACAGAAAGAGTGGTAGATGCATGGAATAGTCTCCCAGTGGAGGTAGTAGAGACAAAGGACAAAATATGAATTCAAAAAAGCATGGGACAAACACAGAAGATCTCTAAAGGAAAACAAAAGGGCTATAGTAGTTGATATGGAAGGGCAGACTAGATAGGCCATATGGTCTTTTTCTGTCATCATTTTTCTATGTTTCTAGTAAAGATGACAGGGATGTTTGGACAAGGTTTCTAGTAATGATGTTGGGTCACTGTAGGTACATGGCCGAGAATGTGGATGCATCTGCTTTATCACACTTTAGTAAATGGGCCCCTACATAAACCAAAGCACTACTGTACTTATCCTAAGACTGGACTCAGATTGCTTACATCTGAAGTATGCATATGGCAAAAAACAGCTAGAACAGACTTGAGGAAGGCAATGTTGGAAACCAGGGGTGTGGCCATAATAAAATGGGGCTTACCTTTTATTCCAAAAAAGCATAAGAACAAAATAGATCAGAAAAGTGACCTCAAAATCAAGAGGGGAAGCAATAAAGAGGAAGTTGACATTTTGAGAAATCTGCCTAATAGTGCTTCCCGTATGCTGGATTTGAAGGGCTTCTAGTGGAGTTTCATTTAACTAGCTATGAGAATTAACAAATTAAACCATCTGACATGGTGGTCCCATTATTTTGTACACACATTAATCCTAACCATTCTGCATTGAGCCTATTTTGATAAATAATATCTGTGAATTCTGTATGGATAGCAGGACTAGTGTGTGTGTGTGTATCACACATAGACACATGCGCGCGCACACACACACACACACACACACACACACACACACACACTAATCCTGCTATCCATGCAGAATCCACAGATATTGTATATCAAAATAGGCTCAATGCAGAAATACAGACAGACACACATATACATATCTATAGACACAGAGCTACATCTGTAACACACAAGCACATACCGTGTATTTATGAGTCAATATTCCGTGGCACTTATAAGGATAGCAGCTCATAAAACTTTAAAATGCCTTAGGATGTTTGACCATTAAATAAATTATATCAGGTCAATATCTTCAGCTGTGGTACTCTTTGCTTTTTTAAACACCAGCCACCCTGTCCAAATATGTCTTGGTAGTCCGCTTCCCGGATCTAGATAAGTGCAGATGAGCAGAAGGTTCTGAGGCACTCTCTGGGGTGCAGCCGAGTACCCTCACAGAACACCTCAGCATTTCTCAGGTAATGCTGGGGTGGCCCGTCAGTGGAGCAGGGACAGAGGGGCAAATTACAGACACAGTGGTGATATTCAGCACCACTCTCTGGAAAATTACTCACATAAATTAGGACAGCAAAAAGACTGACTATCATGGCAAATCGGATAGTGCCAGCATTGGTAACCCTACCTCGATATCCAGTGTTGGCCACTATCTGAATACCGGCACTGAATATATGGATTTTTTTTTTTAGCCGCAGCGGCTGGTGTTTGTAAAAAAACATAGACTGCCAGAAATGAATATTGATCTGCCATCTTTGGGGGAGGGAGGTTAACGATGTTACAGCAGCTAGCCATCGCTGCGCATATTCAATGCCGGGATCCTATCTGACCACTGGCACTGAAAATCCAGGTTGAAGAGATATCAAGTTAGCTAACTGATCAGCAGCGATATTCAGCCACTGGGACAGTTAGCTAAAGCGGCTAAAGTTAGGCCAGTCATTAAAGCGCTTAACTTTAGCCGCTTTGGAATAACCGGCTAACACTGAATAACCACATTAGTGCGGCTGAATATTCCGCTGTGCATCATTTAGGCAATTTGCACGTCTAAATGGATTTGAATATCCTTCCCTACCCATTGTCTTTAGTAATCAAATATCCTGAGACAATGCAAAATGTTATGATCATCAATTTAATTTTCCCTTCTTAGCTCCCATTTTCTTCTTATTACACTCATACTCCCACAGATGTAAAGCAATCCAGGTAGCTAGCAGCTACTTAAAGAATCAGCTGCTTGGGCAATTCTTTTATTGTCTGGGCATTTCTTTAGATAAATAGTTTCCAAATTGAAAGTGAAGATTTCCAAGAGGTTCTGTGTTCCAGTTCTAATGTCTGGCAAGCTAAGTGCTACCGATGTGTGAGAGAACACACTAGAAGTATGAGAAGACACAATTTGTAAGTATTTGGCTTTGAGTGTTTTGGTAGTTGAGAAAGAACTGCAGCTCTTGCTCACCACAGAGTTCCATCTCATGATTTATAATCTCATGAGATGTTAGCCATTGAAATATTCTCAAGCATTTCAAAACAAGACCTCACACAACTTGGGCCTTCCTTTTTACCACACTGCAGTTGGCAGAGGGAGATTCTTAAAATTCTTTAGCAGAGTAATAACAAGACATTTTGGCGCATGAAATGCTTTCATAAACTGAGCATGGGCCAGGGTGTTAAGGTTATTTTGACAGTTTGCCAACATAGCTTGTCATTTTAAAACTTTAACTTAGCTTGGCCAAATTTGTATATCGGCAACACCAGTGAAGCCATTGATAAAAGCCTTGGGGGCATATTTACTAAAGTGCACGACCCAGTAGTGAGAGGTTTAGCATGCAGTTTGGGCATGGTTCTAAAAGGTGGTACGGGCCCTAGCCATAATTCCCATGCTACCATGGTAGCACGCATTGGGGCGGGGACTGGATAGAATGTAGGTGTTGCTGGCATGTCACAGCTAGCACAGGTGTTAGTGGCCCACACTAACTGTGCTTATTGCCCTTAGCTTGGTTGCACCTAACGCCACCTCAATGGGAGGCATTAAGTGTGCCCACATGCCAGCCTTTGCGGTGCCTGTGCTAACTGTAAGGGGACAGAAGCACACTCTCCCTGAAGTTAGCATTGATCCCCAATGTCAGTAACACAGCCAACATGCACATTACCGGCACAGGTCTTAGGAAACACGCCCCTTGTTGCATATAACTTGGTAGCATAACTTTCATAAGCATATGATGGCAATTTGAATGAGACACATGCAGAAGTAGGATAAGCCTGTGCTTGAGAGGGGCAAGATGATATAAAGGAAAATAGGAGTGAATATGATGGTCGTCTTTGTGGTCAATAATGATTAGTGAGGGATATAGGGGACATAAATGGCTAAATATTAACTTTTTCCCTGTGGCACTGTTCAGCAGAAAAATCAGAATGACGCGACCTTATAGCAGATCCTCAAGGACATTATGAGCAACCTACAGTCTAACCATAACCATGGCTATACTGGAACTGAACTTGTCCAACTTCATTTGACTTTCTGTATGTGGAGCTGGGGAAAGACTACTGCCGTGATTCTTTCAGTTACCAGACACTGCTGCTGACTCTCCAGAAAGTCACAGGTAATGGCATTAGCGCCTAACACAGCCAGTGGAACAGGAACTGCTGGCACCATGGGCCAACTTAACCATCAGGCAGACCAGGCAATCGCCTAGGGTGGCATTTTTGTGGGGCGGAGGTGGTTATAGATATAGCTATATATCTAAAATGGCATTTTAGAAAGGGCATCCAAGTGCAATCTGGCATGGCCAGGGTCAAAACATGCAGAAAAATGCCAGGGACATCTATGCTGTGGCCTGATTATAGACACTTGGACATTTCTGACGTGGATGCCCTCTCCCAGCATCCACATTGATGTCACTGCTACAAAACCTTGGGGCAGAGATGAAAATCACATGCTAGTTTACATGCAGGGACATCAATCGGCATGGCAAAATGAAAACAAGAGCCCTCATTGCCTGTCAGTGTTCGTATCAAAATGAACAATATAGGGGATATGAGTGTACATCCTCCACACCTTCCAAATGTTTGTCTGGCAAAAGAAGCACTTTTCTAATGCCTATTCATACCTGGAGCCATTATAAACTTTGACGCAGCTCAAGACATACAGGGTCATCTGAAATTGGGCGAGAATGTCCAAGTTCTTGGGAACACCCTAGACATGCCTACACAGTTACCACTCTACCGTTCTGACTTGGATGTCCTCATGCTTGGGACATCTTTAAAACTGCTTTCTAAAATGTCTCTACTAACATCTCCGTAGTGTGGACATCTGTATGCTGCTTTTTGGACGTTCAAAGCACATATAGGGCTTCTAAAATAACCCCCATAATATACGAAGAGAGTGCCTCTGAATGTCCCATTCACCACGATTAATGTAGCTAGCAGGTCTGCTAACTGCGGTAATTGTTTTAAATATCAGGACCTAAACATTTAATGGGATTCTAATTCTTTTATGGGCATAGAAAATATTTAAATGGGATCTCTAATCCTTTCAATGGGAAATTTACTGTACTGAGCATTCAGGACCAGCGCTTCCATTAAGTGAACTAGGTGGCTGCCTACAGCTCCTAAGATCTGAGGGCAGCCCATTGCCACCCCCCCTTGCCCCTCTCCAGGATCTGCAGTGGTGGCAATGACTTCTAAACCACAGTGCAGCACTTACCATAGACTTCAGTTCTGCATCGCTCTTCCTGCTTCCATGCCCAGTGCAGACTTCCTGTTTCCATCCCCAGGGCAGACTTCCTGCTTCCATGCCCAGTGCAGACTTCCTGCTTCCATGCCCAGTGCAGACTTCCTGTTTCCATCCCCAGGGCAGACTTTCTGCTTCCATGCCCAGTGCAGACTTCCTGTTTCCATCCCTAGTGCAGACTTCCTGTTAGCATGGGGGTGGAAGTGGCTGGACCAACCATGCAGGGAGTTTGCATCGGAGGAAAAGCAATGCAGCACCAGAGTTTATGGTAAGCACTGTGTTGCTATTTAGAAGTAATTGCTGCTGCTTCAGGTCCTGCAGAGGACGGCAGTGGTGGCAGGGCGGGAACAGGAATGAGGTTGCCCTAGTGTGCCTTATATCTATGCACTGGCCTGTGAGCATTCCTTTCAAAAGCAGATGGAAGCTTGAAATGAAATAAATGTAATTAAAAAAATGTTGCCATCATTTGCTAATAGACGGAGTAGTAGTATGGCCCTCTTCAAGGAAAGGGTGGCGGATTCATAGACTCCCATTGGTGATGAAGGAGACCAAAAAGGAGCCAAAATCAGTAAGCCTACAGATATTCCAAGTTGTGAGAAACACAAGGTAAAGTCAGAAACCACATTCGGTCTACGGTGGTGCTGAAGAAGAAAAACTGGGTAACCTAGCTGGACCTTGAGGTCTTCATCTGCTGTTTATTTAGGGGCCTGTATACTAAAGCGCAATAAAGTTTTGCACATGGCATGCAAAAATGAATGCACAGAAGGGCAAAGCCTGTGCAGTTATTGTTGGGGGCATGTCCATCATCTGCCCTTTAGTTAGCACATAGGGAAGACACTTACCATATGATACATGAATTGGCAGATGCCACAGATGCATTTGGCATGCAATCTGGATGCCAGTTATCATGACCCACTGCAGTAAAAAATAAGGATCCTCTGCAATCTGGATCCAAATCCCTCACCCACCCCAGCACTTGTCAGGGCTGCCCTGGTGAGTTAGTGGGGGGCACAAGCGATTCTCATCAGCAGCCTGGATGCCAAAATGTCACATGCTCCTTATTTGGAAGCTTGATCCTTACTTGGAGTACTGCAAAACTACTAGGGAGTTAGAGCTGCCATTCTGCAGCTGGGCTGGTGATGGAGCAGAAAGGTCCAGGAATCACTCCTGTCCCCCACTAACCCACCATGGACACTCCCAGAAAGTGCTGGGGGAATTAGTGGGAAGTCTGGATCCTGATCAGGGGGTGGCGGGTTCAGGATGCTAATTGTTGGGGATCAGGTTGTTTTTTTTTTACTGCAGCAGGCTATGTAACTGTATGCCAATAGCTTGAGTACACATAGCCACCTCCTCTTGAGGAAGTAGTAAGTGTATCAGTGCTATGAGCAGCGTGACGGCACAGAGTAGCCTCTCATAACATGGCACACACTAATATTCATGCCAACGCAGAAACAGTTCCTGTGCTAACAGCATGCGCTAATTCATGCACTAATTGCTTAGTGCAGTTTAGTAAACAGGTCCCTTCATCTTTTTTAAACTGTTTACAGTTTTTAATTGAAAATCAGTTGATAAACAGATATGAACATCAACTCTTATGCAACTGAGTCATTTCAAAAATTTGACATTGTATCTGTCCCTCCCTCCCCCTTATCCCCCATCTGCCCACCTTACCCTCTATCCCCACCTTACTACTCACTTCCCCCATTCTCTCCCTCCTCCCTCTGCTCTCCTTCTGCAGCCAATCTCACACCACCTTCCACTGGCACTCCATCTGTGTCACTCTACCCTGCCTTATCGCCATCAGCCTGCGCATGCTATACATCTCACCAAGCTTCCTGGCATATCCTCCCCTCCTCTCCCTCGGCATTGCTCCATTCCAATGTTAGATGGCAGATTGTCGCCGTAACTCCCTCTGGCCCAGTGGGCAACTCGGCTCCTGCTTATGCAAAAGTATACTGCCAGTCCCGTGTGAGGGCCCTTCCTAGCATCTCCTCCAGAAGTCTAAATGTTCTTTCCCAGTACTGCTGCACCACAGGGCAGATCCATCATATGTGGAAGTAGCCCCCCCAGGCCCCGCACTGCCTCCAGCAGAGTGCGGACCGAGTGGTGTCCACCTTCTGCAATAGCTGGGCCACCCCCCCCCGGGCCTTTCGACTCCTACTCTGCTAGTAGCTGCTTTGGGGCCCTGTCCCCTCCTGGAAGCAGTTTCACAGCAACCATAAAGGAGAATAGGTCTTCCCCACCATAAATAGCCGATGATGCCCAGCCCAGATGCCCAGCATGTGCCGCACCATTGGGTGCTCCGCCACTCTTCCACTCCTCACTCCGCAGATTCCCTCCCCTGGCCCTAACCTCTTCAGCTCATAACGTTCCATCCTCACCCACTGCTTCTCCCTTTCCCGCAGTCGCATAACCACCCCCCCAAAATCCGGAAGCAACATCCCTGCATCTCTCTTATGCCATTGCAGCACATGTTGTGCTACCCTCTGGGGTCTGCCCAGCCACAAAACTGCTCAACTTTCCTCCGAATCCCCTTCAGCACCTTTTATGGCACCTGGACCGGCAAGACCTGGAACAAATATAGGAATTTCGGGAATGCCATCATCCAGGGGCTGCCCAAGGGTGCTGCGGGACCAGTGCGGAGACTAATTGTGGGGTCTCTTTTGCATATCCATTGGGCCTCATTTGTATGAAATCTAATTTATTTGATTTTAAAATGTATATGCTGCCCATCTAAAATTTTAAGTGATTTTCAAAGGAGTCCTTCACAAGCCTCTTTTTTATCCTAACAATGACTAAATGGGTGTTGCTGCACCTAGCATACATTCAAATTTGTGAAAGACAATTAACCTTTAGTAAACATGCTCTTAATGAGTGTCTGAAAATCATTTGCATATATAGTAAGGATAAAGAAAGGCTGCCATATTTCTGCATTACTATCCTCCAGTGCCAACGGCCAGGTGTAAAACCCTACAAAACCCTGCTCTTCTAGAATTCATAGCAAGGTAGCACTATAAATATTAAACCAATACATTTTTACTGGGAAAAGAGACAGGTCTGCGACTAAAAAGCTGTTTGATTATTTTCATCTAATTTCCATGTATTTTTGGTGTGCTGAAAACAAATAAAATGTTCAAAAAAGTCCTAGACGTCATGATTTGCCACAACATGCAAAATTGTCTTCAAATTTATCAAAAATTTTCAAATTAATATTAACTAATTCAAATTACTATTAATTAATTCACATAAGTGCATTTAAGATATAAAATGCCAAAAAAACCTTAAAGGGGTTGTCCGAGTTTATGTAAAAAAAAATATAGCACTGTAAATCTGATGGTCAGCAATATATACATAAGCTAAGCAAGTTTTAAGTCCGTGCTTCTAATGGTAGAAGGGGTTAATCTTTCCTGAAGAATCCAGTGGGAGGGAGACACAGGGCAGATAGCAGCAGCTCCGGTCAGTGCAGGGGGGCGTGGCCAGCACTGTGACGTCTCGTGTACAGACACAGAGCTGCTCTCTCCTGCATGCCACACTTGTGCACGAATCATCATCAGGTTCTTGTTTCTAGGCTGTTCACACTTTTTCATCTCAATTCGTGTTAGCTCGTCATTCTTCAACTGTTATGTTATGGCTCCGCGAAAGTGTATTAATTCGCCAGACAGTTCCTTAGCGTTCCTCCAGCTTAGTCCTCCACCAATGGGTAGTGCACCTCCTCCTGCAGCTTGAAGACTGGACCAATCAAATTTCAGCATCACTTGAGATAGCGTACTGGCATTCCTCTATAGCCCTAGTGTGTCCAGTCTTCATGCAGCTAGAGGACGTAGTGAGCCTAGGTCTGGGCTCACTAGGGAACCAGTTAAGGAGCAAGATAGTTAGCTAACCTTTTATTTATTTAACTGTCATACTTTATTTTCATTTCCCTCTATCCTAGGTGTTGGATCTGTTTCTTTAAAAAACAACAAACAAAAAAAGCATAGATTGGAACAGTCACGTTTCCCCCCCCCCCCTCGGGTTCTGAGGGCGCCGATGGAGGTTTATCTCTCCTGCCGGGCCCCAGCGATCGCCTGGACTGCGGGTGATGGGGGATCTCTGGCCCCTGGGCTGTTCGGGGCAGAGCTCCTTGAGCCGTTTACCGGCAGCGAGATTTCTCCGGGGGTGAGTCCTCGGTAGACGGAACAGCGCCTTGCTGCTCTTCATTTCCCGGGCTCTTGGCCGGCTGCCCGTTCTCCGCATCGCAGCTAGTTTCGCTCTCTGCTTCTTGAGTCCGGAGCAGCGGAGCTACAGCGCGGCGCATCCTGTCTTCACCTTTGTCTGGTGGTTCGGCTCGGAGAGAGCGGGCAGGAGCAGCACGCAAAATGGCTTTGAGAAGCCGCGGCCATTTTTGAAACACGCGGCTTCCAAAGTTTGTTTCCAAAGTTGCTTTCCTGACACCCGCCAGCGGCCCTCAGCGCGGCTCCCTGGAGCTGTGCTTTCCTCCGGTCGCGCGGTGGGGCCAGTCCTAGCAGGTATTTTGCCTTTTCTTTCATTTTGTTCTTCTTTTTTGTTTTGGGGTGTTTATTTTCCTTGACAGTTTTTTGGTGCGGGACATTGGGTAGTCAGCCTCGAGGTTGCCTGTCAGCTGTTCTGCAGAGCTTTCCTTTAGTTGCAGGTTCCCTCCGGTTACATCCCGCGGGATTACATACTGCATTTTCAGCTTTATTATTTCTATTTTTCAAACTTTAGAAAAAAGGGCCCAAACAGTATCAAAAAAAAAAAAAGAGATTTAAAAGCAAAACGAGGAAAGCGGGGAAAGGGAAAAGAGGCCACTGTTTGTGCTTGTGTGGGACCAGGCCTTCGCTTTCTCCAGGGCCTGCTGCTTTCCTGGTTTTCAAGGGTCCCCAGGAGCCTTTCATGTTTTGGAAGCATCCATGTCTTTCAGGCTCCCAGTGTCGTCATCTGCGGCATCTCGCAGGGGCGTGGGCACAGTAGACAGGCCAATCGTCAGCGCTGTGCGTCCGTGTCCCGTAGCATGGAGCAGCAGTTTAGAGGCTGAATGATACCCCTGTTGATCAAACAGATCTCGCAGGGCTGGAGGAGTCACCTGGGCCGGTAGGCGGGGCCTATCGGCCTGCGGTTTCAGCTGAGGACCTCTTTAGGGCACCTTGGGTTCGCATTTCTGGGCTTGGTAGCCCGCTGCAGATGGATGATTTTTCTCCGGACTTTGTCCTTGCTGATGCAATCAGCGCGTTTTTTGTTTGTCGCAGGCGGCAGGGGGTCGTGACGGTGGTCCCCTGCCCCTTCCTCCACCTAACGCACGGGTCCTACTATTGCGGAGCGTGGACTCTGTGGGGCTCAACCCATCCCAAAGCAGGCTGCGATCGGTTTGAGACAGTTCTCGTCCGAAGGCGGACTGGCAAGAAGGGGGAAGAAGTCCGACTTGGAGGCGGATGCTGAGCTGGAGGAGTTAGGAAGGGAAGGAGAGGATTCCTGAGCCTGATGATCAGGCGAAGATCATAAGAGTATTTCCGCCGATAGAGAACTGCCGGCCCTGCTTGCTGGAGGCTCTTCAAACGCTTAATTCGTCTTTCACTCCTACCACTGAGCAGCCAAAACCCCAAGACCGAGGACAAGGATGGCGCAGATCCCATCATTCAAGCTTCCCGTCAACGCAGGTGGTTTTCCCTACCATA